>JAVCKZ010079394.1:0-12861 GCA_034780755.1 Lepetodrilus elevatus
CGTACTCGTTTGCGAATAGTGGGCTTAAAATATAGCACAATAATGATTCACCCAATTTAGCATATATCCATTGAATGTACAAGATCAACCTTTGCGTTATGGCAGGTGTAATTTCTTTAATAGATTGCAAATGTTATATTTTCATAGTCTATGTACATTATATAATTAGACACTGTGAGACTTATATGTATTTATCATAGCAATGTACTATAACATCAGATCCAACGACATACAGCCTAATTCTCATCTAGCATCTCACCTACCGCATTGCACCCTGAATTTACAATGGTATACCATTCAATTCATTCATATCAATTACATATTAAATTGTCTGGGTTAATTTCTTCATATCTGCAACTTTATCTATACCTTGTCTAGGTGACTGCGCGTTCACAGCGAACCGCTCCCTAAACAGGTATAGTGTTAAGCGCCCGTGAGTACCTAGCTGGAACTCGATCGGCGCTATATAAGTATATTATATTATTATTATTATTATTATTATTATTATAGAGTATTTACATTTCTTTAGTTTACAGTGAACTAGTAGCCTACTAGTTATGCTTGACAAATGTTTTTTTCACTTTGGTTCCTATGCATCTAACATACTGTCTTACTTTCTTCGTCAAGCCACTTAGTCTCAATAGTAATGTCTGCTGACAGTGTATTGGAGTAGACTGACAAATTGGCCGTTTATTGTGATGAAGGCTCTCCTTAGCCTCCAGTAAACAGAAGCGTTGGCCTGAGAGTCGCTCACATCAGCCCCGAGTCAACACACTACCTGGACCCCGAGCCCCTCACCTTTACAGACGGCACGTGTCGGGAAGTCGGAGACCTTTAACGACACGATCCTCACCCAATTATGGGAACCCGCAGCTGATTTCAGAAGCGAATAAAACCTCTATCGTAGTTGCATCCATGTGCAGTCAAAATCAAAACAAGACCCATGCTGGTCATAGTCGGAAAAATAGCACGTAGAAACAGTTGGGAGTGAACACGATTAAAATTGATTTTCTTTTTTAATTGTTTAGTTATTTTTAAAAAAGAAGGAAATTGCATTACCTGGGTACCGTTTCATGAAGCTATAATATCTACTATACTATGCTGGAAGGCGACTGTCAAAGCATTTAAACACACACACACACACACACCTATTTACAAGCACGTTGACTCTGGTGTGTTTCACATGGCGATCGGGAACTTACGAGAGACCTATATATACAGTAGACACGAATTTCGAAACGAAACACAGGGCTTCAGTTAACGGAAGGGTCGTAATGTAGTCCAAGATTAGGCCTACGTACATCCTGCTTTTACTATAGCAGGAACAGATGTAAACGTCGATTAACCAGTACTGTATGGACAATTCTATCATTACCTTAATTCCGACCAGTAATCCTGAGTAGGCTACAATACTACCAGTACTTGCTGTACTATACAACCTATACCATCAGTACTATATGCGATTAGTACTGTGAGTACTATACAACCTGTAATATCAGTGGTATACGACCTGTACTACCAGTACTGTAATTATACGACCCGCACTTTCAGTACTACAGAACCAAATCGTGAAACGCAGGCCATATTCTGGAATGCCTCTTTTGCAGTCCAATTTAAGTCTGTAATCTTCATCGTGCGGGTTAACAGTATAGTGTTCAATGTTTATTATTGTTATCAAGCCCGTAACAGCAAACCTAATTAAATGAAGTTGCCAAGAAACACAAAGACGACATATCGATGAGGTGGAACAAAATGGTGGGAATAACCGGTGCCATGGGTTCTTGGCTAAGAGGTTAACTAGCCGATTATTTTACAGTGCTGCGTTATCTTACCACATCTGTGTGTCATTAGCGAATGCTATGGGGTCATTGTTGATTTTGCTTTCTTTGCAAAATAGTTGAAGGTGAGTAAGGCACACACTATTTGGTAAAGCAAATCAAACTATTTTTGTATTATTACTATTCACGGACGAATACGAGAATTATAACGAATTTCAAAATGGCGACAACTGACTTTATATTATTAAAAATATTAATGTGTGTCTGTTTGTTAGTATATAAATTAACAGTCCAGAGTGATTTAAAATAAAATATGTTTGTAAGAATTGAAGTATTACAATCCGAGACTTACAGATACTATATGTGCTGCTTTATCAAATAGTAGGCATATATAGGGGGGCCTACACTAATTGTTGTTAAAAGTAATTCAAAGATAAACAGCATACGATCTTTTTGCTTGTATGTGAATACGTGTATGTGCATGTGTCTGTGTGTGTGTGTGTGTGTGTGTGTGTGTGTGTGTGTGTGTGTGTGTGTGTGTGTGTGCACGTGTGCGTGCGCGTGTGTGTATGTATGTACAGACATCTAACTTCTAACAAGTATGTGGAAATGCCATGTTATTAACAGAAGATTACTCGTTTTTTTGTTCTGGTACTGGTTATGTGGCCATAGTCCCGAAGATACTGTCTATACCTAACGACATCTTTAAGGCTTCGTGGAGGAACATTTTACTCTTTTGTGATCATCAAATGTTCCTCTGTACGTGGGCCATAAACAATGTCGTTACGCATACGATACCTTCGAGAACACGGCCACGGGTAAGTAGAAAACACACGATGTGTCGGTGTAGCTGATGTCTAAAAGTTACCTCTTTACCGTACTAAGGTACATATATATTACAGCAGACAGCTGGTGTTATTGGAGTTGTATGTTTTCTGTAACGGAAGTAGGGCTGTGCAGTGTGAAGCGCTATTTTTAATCAGAAAAATGCATAACTTAGTTTCTAGGGATATATTTGTAAGCAGCGCTAGTTAGTTTACATCTATGCTTCGGTGTGCTGCCCGACTTAATGTTGATTTATGTAAATAGTTGCCATGTTTAATTAAGGGGTCATGAAGTACGCTAGACATAATTAAAGGGAGATAATCGTAAACGTAATGTTTGCATGAAGTTTCTATTGACTGAAATCAATAAAGTCACAACGACAAACTATAATAACCTTCATGTCCTTAATCCAAATAAATCCAATCACATTTTCGAAAATAGCTAAAATGTAAAAATCCAGCTCCCACTCATAAATATTCCTGTTGATACCCTTCATTCCAACAGCCAGCAATCCCTCGTGTGCAGTGATCACTACACTTATGTAAGAATTCCCCACTCAAATTGACCATTGCGGAACTGTCGCCAATCCTGGAGAGCTAATACCCAGTTCTATTTCAAGAAGAGCATTATCAGACGCCGCGCAGTGTAATACATAGAGGCAATCACCACAACGTTACCACTAAACATGCCGTTACCGACGGCGTCTTTGCCTGCGTATAGCGTACAATCGACTCGAGTAACGCCCGCTCTGAAATTGAAACCCGCAGACCAGGGGTGCGTTCAAAGACGCAAAGGCTTACAAGCGAATTACAAAACTAGCCACTGTCTCAAGAGTCGTATGAAGCGTACATGGGACAGGAAACCAGTTTAACTAAGCGGCTTACTCAGACCTGTGCTGATTGAACGCACCCCAGGTAAACTTACCCTACTAAATCCTTTTTATCGACTAGAACCATCAATCTCGGCTATAAGCGGAGTGGTGTATACCTGTACAGTGTGTAATGGCATTGGTCGTAGAGATTGGTGACATTTGAGAAGGCAGTTGAGGAAATGTGGGTTGTCACATATATCCTTGACTAACGTGTTTTTAGGGTTGACCTTCGTCAGACCTACGCGGCGTATCCATTGTTCAACTGGTAGAATGACGTTTGCGTATTGATTATATATATGAACCTGCGGAAGATGCTCGTATCTCACAAGTTGTCCAATGTCCATTTTTTATAAAAGCCTTGCCCCGAGATTACGAAACTTTTCTGGGTACGACTCCATACTCAGCTCAGGATTTTGTTCATAAAACGTCGTGTGACGTCATAGCCTCAGTATGCTGTGTGAGTAGCATTGCATTATTCTTTTATTCGAACAATATTCAGCATTTGACGAAGTGAAATGTGTTTGATGTATGTTCATTGCTGGTATTGTTTTGGTATTCAATGCATTCTGTCGGTAGATAAATATATTCATATCTATTGCTGGCACCGTTTTGGGATTCAAGTTACTAGAATTACATCAGCGGATACATGCACGAGATGTTCGTATCATACAGTGTGTCAAATGTCATTCCAGTTTCTATCAAGCAAAACTAAGATCGTCACGTTCTAGATTATATTTGACGTTGTGTTTGTTGTCGTTATTGTTGTTATTGTTGTTGTTGTTGTTGTTGTTGTTGTTGTTGTTGTTGTTGTTGTTGTTGTTGTTATTCTTCTTCTACCTCTTTTTCTAGTGTATGAGTTATTAGTGTGCAATAATGTTTGCATTCGTTGAATTATTGGAGTTCAAAAACACATAATAAAATTAAGTTACAATCATGACGTTTCTTAGTGGCGTGATTGGTATTGTTGGTATTGTTGTTGTTGTTATTAATGTTTAAATTGTTCGTATGTTTGTGGGGGTGTGTGTGGGGGGTGTGTGTGGGGGGTGGGGGTATTTGTTTGTTATTTGTTTGTGTGTGTATATTTGTTATGTGTGTGCATGTGTGTGTGTGCGTGCGCTCGCGCGCGTAAGTCATCCATGTGCTAGGATACATGTGCTTGTTTGATTTGTGTCTCACAGGAACATAACAGAAAACACCTGCGTGGCACTATATGCATCCTGGTAACCTCCGGTTAATGTTCCCGTGATGCAATGCGGTAGTTCCGTGCAGGACTCACGTTTATATCCAGGTGCTGATCGTCTCGGAATGACGTGACTGTTGTCACATTTGGAGTAGCAACGGGGAACGTGTACATGAGAGTTTCTTGGCGGAACTAGTACAGTTCTCATGGTGGGGGTCTGATGTTGATATTTGTCAGAATTTGGCAGACACGCATGCATATGTTCGCCTGAGTCTTGGTGAATGCACCCTGTGACCATGAGCGTATTTATTATCATCCAACAGGACAGAACAACACTGTGTTCCCGTTGTCCACCAGTTAATATTCACTATCCGACTTTATATCCACCACTTATTGTACGACCTTATCCACCACTTAGCATCCACTGTACGACTCCATCCACTCATTATCATTCACTAAATTACGCCTGCATGCAGACAAAGCCTTCCACGCACTATTATCCACACAACACATGCACACATCCTTCTCGAAACACATTTCATACAACAATATTTCATACAAGACCTGTTCACGTATTTATAAGTCTTAACACCATTCACACAACACATTCACATGTTCACACATCATCCTTCATACAACAACTTCATATCTCCCTTATACAATATACTTCACACACCACTGTCGCACAACACCGTCACACAACACCGTCACACACCACCGTCACACAACACCTTCACACAACACCGTCACACAACACCTTCACACAACATCCTTCACACAATACCTTCACAAATCCCTCACACAATATGTTTGACATTGACACAAAACCTTCACACATCATCCTTCACACACTAGTATGTCAATATCTTCATAAATACCTCACGCAATATATTATTTCAAACACCCTTCACACAACACAAAACATCCTTTACTCAACACCTTCACAAGTCCCTCACACCATCCTTCACACACAACACCTTCACAAGTCTCTCACACCATCCTTCACACACAACACCTTCACAAGTCCCTCACACCATCCTTCACACACAACACCTTACCACAACATCCCTCACACAACATCCTTCACACACAACACCTTCACAAGTCCCTCACACCATCCTTCACACACAACACCTTACATCCTTTACTCAACACCTTCACAAGTCCCTCACACCATCCTTCACACACAACACCTTACCACAACATCCTTCACACAACACCCTTCACACATTACACATTCACACATTCCTTACATGACATATTGTACCCACCCAACACATTCCCTCATCCCTCACACACTTGACACCTTTACACATATCTCATACAACATCCTCCACACAACATCTCTTCTGCAGTAGTATAGCAGGTATTTAAATTGGTCTCATGATGTTGGGCATAGAATTATAAGAGACCCATCATAACAGGAAGGAGCCTATTGCACGCAAATATGGCCACCATTGAGACTGCAGCTCTGAGGCATACATCTATCAGCATAGGCATCCAGAAATAGGTCTGTGATCAGAGCTGGATGAACACAGGGCAGCGGCCAAGCTACAGCTTCAATAGAGCCCAGCAACACACAAATAGCGTGGTCAGCGAGTATGTAGCATCGTGTTCATGTAACAACGTATATGTAGCATTGTGTTCAGGTAACAATGTATATGTAGCATTGTGTTCAGGTAACAATGTATATGTAGCATTGTGTTCAGGTAACAATGTATATATAGCATTGTATTCTTGTAACAATTTATATGTAGCATTGTGTTCATGTAATGATAGCATTGTGTTCATGTAACGATATATACGTATCATTGTGTTCATGTAACAATTTATATGTAGAATTGTGTTCATATAACAATTTATATGTATCATTGTGTTCATGTAACAATTTATATGTAGCATTGTGTTCATGTAACAATGTATATGTATCATTGTGTTCAGGTAACAATTTATATGTAGCATTGTGTTCATGTAACCATTTATATGTAGCATTGTGTTCATGTAATGATAGCATTGTGTTCATTTAACGATTTATATGTAACATTGTGTTCATGTAACAATGTATATGTGGCATTGTGTTCATATAACAATCTATAGCGAGTAGTTTCTAAAAAATTGCTATATATCTCAGGAGGCCAATATTCTCGAAATTGTCTTACGATCGTACGACAATCTTAAAGATTCGTATAGTAGAGCTATTAAAATGGTACGCACGTTCTTAGGCTAAGAAGATCGTAAGAACGTTTCAAGAACAAGCCCTTTAATTTGTTGTCTTAGTCTCAAGATCAATACATTCATTCTCAACAATGTAACATATCTACTGGCGCTTCATGTCAGTATCAGCTGCGACTACAGCTAATGGTGGTTGTACCAATAATCACAAACAGAACACAAAATAACAGAACAGAACAGAACAGTACATATTGTTATTATCATTAAGATAATGGCGAAATATGTTAAATTACAGGGAAATATATACAAATAATATAAATCAAAGGAGCATCAATTACACATCGTATGTTACATAGATAAGAATGTAAGAAGAATTTGTCATCTAAATTCCTTGTATGATTTTCATCACTCATTATAAAACTAGTTCGGTCTGTCCATCATTATTGTGAATTGTCTGAAATTATTGTATACATTATATTTTCGAATTAATTTCGACAATACTCATTTCGATGCGTGCATACGGTTTTTAAAATGTCTGTACATATTCTTACGTATTTTTTCGAATACGGTTTATGAAATAGACTGGCGGATCAGAATGACCAGGTACAGCGCCATGTTGATCCCAGCTATAGCCTGAGGAGTTCAGCATCTCTGCTGCCTTGCATCTACTACTAATTGCAGAGCAGACACTGCTACACATGTAGGCTACACGCTCGGCCCTGGCAGTGGTTCGTCGAGGTGACGTCCTACTTCCGTCGCCATTGCTTCTTTGATGCCGCACGATTAATGTTGCACGTCTTTGAACATACGTGATCTTTATGTTGCGCTTCTTTGAACGTATAATTATGATCTGTCAGTCATTGCTTATGAGAACTGTGTTATGTCTCGAGTTCCTGTAATAGTTTGGTCGTAAAACCAGGTATTAGCGGACATATAAAAATGCCGTTAGTGCCATACATGTTTTGTTATGGTCGGTATCGGCGAAACGATTGTCAAATTACAACGTTATCACATTAGCAGCACTAAGAGAGTGGTCTGCAGTCTAGACATCCTGTACGTTTAGGAATCGAATGTAATTATTGTTGTTGTTGTTGTTGTTGTTGTTGTTGTTGTTGTTGTTGTTGTTGTTCTTCTTCTTCTTATTATTATTATTATTATACGTATTAGTATTAGTATTATTATTATTAGTAGTAGTAGTATCCTCCTCCTCCTCCTCCTCCTCCTCCTCCTCCTCATCATCATCATCATCATCGTAAGCATTACTTAGCTTATACATGCATATAACATGTTTTCTTACATCAAAAACTGAAGGAAAACCAATGAAAGCAACGTTCCTTTCCTTAATAACCGGGAGCCTTTGTATTGAGAATAGAATCGGATGCACCATGGACGTGTATGTTATTTTATTATTCCTATAATACTGTCTTTAGAGCGGTATGCAACAGGAGTTAAGGTTCTTGAAGTACAACCACGTGGTCGCGATGATTACACCTAGGGCATGGATTGTGCAGCTATCGTAGTGATACTATTTGATGAATCTCAGTGCATATGCCAATGGTTTAGTGCATTTAGTGCATTTAGTGTATAATGTTAAGCGCCTGTGAGCAGCCTAGCTGGAATTCGGCGCTATATAAATAGATTATATTATTATTTTTATTCTGCTAAACATGTCTTCAAGAACTATATTTCCCTGTTCGCTATGTTCACCTATACCCATCTCTATGAGAAGCCATTGCAGAGCTATATACAATTTCAAGTAGACAAATTAGTTTTCAAAGATGCTATGCTCCTAAGATGATCGGGCCCGACGTTCGGCATATTTCTTTCCTATATTTTCTTGAAATATGATCTATCAGTAGGTTGAAACAAACAAAAAATGGAGTGCACGCTCGTCTTTTTCTCCTACCGGTGAATACCACAATTCTATATTTCGTAATGATCTGCTTTAGAATTGGTATGTACGTGAGTATTATACTGACTTTTTAGTTTATAAATCTGACTATTGTCTGTCTCTGATCCACATGCCACTATATCGATCTATCATACAGTGCGTCTTTAAATCTAAAAACTTAAATTAGTCCCGTTGGAAATTAATCCCTTAGGGCAAGAACATCAATATATTACGTTGAAGGTGCATTGATGAACAGGGACTTCAAAATTCGTAAAGCCAACAATAGAAAGTATTTTATTTTATTGGTGTTCTAGTCAGATTTTGATCTGCTTTCAAGATCATCTGACTCTGTTATAAAATATGAATTTATCTACAAAGTATCCTATTACGTGCGTAAGTCTTTCCTGCCTATACATTTCAAACCAGCTACGATTCTGTTAACATTAGATTTTATTGTTCGCTATCGTATGTCTTAGTACCTTCCTATTGCTTTTCTGTAGCTGACCGCTTAGATGAGATATTATGTTGTCTATAGGGTCAACAGCGACTAATTAGTGAATGATCTCGTGCCTACTTATTGTTCGTGATCATGTCTACACTTAAAGATAGTATATTTTGGTTAGATCGTATTTATTTACTGTCAGTAATAACACTGTAAACAAGGACATTGTTCCTACTGAATGTCATGATCGTTGATTACATTTCCATGCAGGCATTCCGCCGTAATATTTATACCTGTAGATGGTTCTTCCTAACATTGGTGACTATAGTTACACTAGCTTAATCTTGACTACTGATCTGCGATGATTCATCCTAGATTGGAAACCATTTCAAAATAAATGTTGAAAATCCTTTTAAGAATCCCTCCATGGTCCTAACCGTGTTTCCGGGTGTCATGGAACTTTCCTTCGATGGTTTTCCTTTTGGTTGTTTTTTGTTTGTTTTGTTTTTCTCCATTATTATCCAATGTCCGATATATGGGATACGTTTACAGGTGTGTTCTGGTGTTTATGTCTAAGACTTGATTCTAGACGGTATGTAGTACCTACACCGACTCTTGCTATCCAGCAGGATAGCATATACAACGCGTTTAATAGTCGACTGATCGAGGTAAATGGTCGTCGCACCAACGTCGGGAATCCAGCCGGGCTCAGGAAATTGCTTTATAGCGCCACCTATCGACACGTTTATTGGACTTTGACAGTTGCAGCGGCAGAACCAGACAGGGTGACACACGGGGTGTGAGGAGCTTGCGGTGTATGACGGGAGGTTACCGCCGTCACCGTGGTAATCACCGTCACAGACGTCACTGACGTCGACGTTTTTCAATAGCAATCTAGATCTCAGCACGCATGCGGAGAGACAAATTGACGAAGATTCTTAAATAACACTACAAAGTAATGCATGAAAGTTAATTCCTGAATAATCCAAGAGCTACATCGCAACAGTGTGAGCGCGGTGACGTCTTACACTGATAATGTGCGTATGCCTAGCGTATAATATGATTTGGTTTAATTTTAGTGTGCCTAATTAATATCTCTGATTTTTTTAAACAGTTTTAGTGGTTTTATGTAATTGTATAAGTCGAGTTCAACACCAAATACAACTAATATAGCGTTTGACTCTGAAATTTAGAGGTCATATTGTACAGCGTATTCATAGGATGGCAACATAGTTGATATAATTATGACCTGGCATACTATTTAGTACAGGACTTGGCAACATAGTTAGTATAGGACCTGAAATCATATTTATTAGGATACATGGCAAATTAATTAGTACATGACCTGGCACAGTAATTAGTGCATGACCTGGCACAGTAATTAGTATATGACCTGGCACATTAATTAGTACATGACCTGGCACAGTAATTAGTGCATGACCTATACGACATGCCAACAGGCATATATTCATTAGTATGTGCTATTATCTACATATGTAACAAGAAACATGTCATTATATCTAAATATATTATCAGAGTGATCATGATATCTAATATATATGGCTTATGATGGTGTTGAGTGTGTATATAGCACCGAATATAGATGACGACATAGTGTACATATTAAATAACAGAGAACATATAGGGGAATGTGTCCGTATATTAGATTCACTTATAGCATTGGTAACCAAGAAGTTATAATCATATAGGAATTTGTCAATATTCGGAATTGCTTCTTTGGCAACCAAATACTAAACTAATTACGACATCTTGAAATTCAAAACTTTCATGTCAATTTGATTAGGACACCAATGTAGAGTTCCCACTCACATGCAACGATGTGTTATACCCTATAGGGATTCCAATTGCTTTTATGCAATATCCGCTGTCTCGTGGTTGTCAATAATGTTTTGTTTGTTAATGTATATTAATGGTAATTCAATTTGTGGCAAGACTGTGTGGGCGATACAAATCGCATGCAATATGATATCCTTTTCTACGTAGATAAGTATGTTCTACTTTCACGTGTATGGCATTGTTTTCTCCAAAGTACACAACTTCTTGACTTACATTTTAAGTACGTATATGTGTAGTACGTTGAATATGTACAGTGAACAGCATTCGTTCTTCATTGTTATTGTCGATTGAGGACGAAGTCAAGTCAACCGGTCGAACAGCGATCCAGACGTCTCTTTACGTCCCATGAGATTTTCTGGATAGGATTCGGTATTAATACGTGGCTACGTCAACCCACCAACACCAACACCTAGAGTCTTTTCAGATTCCGAATTGTTTATCCAGACATAATGCCTGTATACGTAATTTGAGCATTGATCGCTGGATACTCAAACAACCCATAGGAGTCCATGCATTCATCCTCCAAACACCAACCATTATGACTACACTTAACCTCCGTCAAATAGAGGTTAAGTGAAGTCAAATGGCCTGTGTTTCGAGGATGATATGCACTCAAATAAAGACTTTCACTGCGCGGGAAGTTACACAACTATCGCATTAAATATTTCAATAAATATGCAAAGAAGACGTGATTCTGATGTAGTCAGTTACAGTCATTGTATCTATACTTGATAAATCAGTTATTTCAAAAAGAACCAACATTTAATGCTCAGAGTAAATATATATTTAGAAAAAGGCGTTAAATCGACATAGACCTACTATAGGTATTAGTCTTAGTCGAGGTAGATCATTAGATCATGTAATACCCGTTACAGTCATTGTATCTATACTTGATAAATCAGTGATTTAAAAAAGAAACAACATTTAATGCTCAGAGTAAATATATAATTTAGAAAAAGACGATCGACATAGACCTACTATAGGTATTAGTCGAGGTAAATCATTAGATCATGTAATACCCGTTACAGTCATTGTATCTATACTTGATAAATCAGTGATTTAAAAAAGAACCAACATTTAATGCTCAGAGTAAATATATATTTAGAAAAAGACGTTAAATCGACATAGACCTACTATAGGTATTAGTCGAGGTAAATCATTAGATCATGTAATACCCGGTACAATTATACCGTTGACCTTCAACCATCAGTTATTACACCATGTTATCATAACATGTTAATTGTTATGAATTAAATTTGAGCAACTTTTCATATACAGAATAGACGTTGAACTGGTAATATAGGTATGCACAGTCCGACGCTGCAAATACGCAACCATTTCAGATACCGTTCGGTAACAAAAATAGGGACGCTGCGCTTGTCGCAAGATGGCACTGCTATCGCTATTCTCGCACCTTGACGTCACATCCTGGTAGTTTTTATAGGTTAAGCAGGGTCTGTCGGAGAGGTAATTTATACCTGATGCTTGCAGGAATGTCTAACTCCTCCTGTGTTTTAGCAAATATTGAGACAAGCAACGATATAAGCCCGTGGCCTAGTCAGATGGTATGCACCACTGGCCCACTGGCCAAGCGCTAGATGACGTAGTAGTTTCCTGTCTTAGATAACCGGTCAGCGCAACATTTAGAACAATTCGCGAAATTAATTAATTACATGTAATTTAATAATACGCTCAGGAATTTGGCTAGGTGTCATAGAATATAGCGTTGTAAGACGTATTTTTTTAATTAGGATATATGTGTGTGTGTGTGTGTGTGTGTGTGTGTGTGTGTGTGTGTGTGTGTGTGTTTTTCAAAGCCTAGCTGTCGGATTTAACAGAACACAT
>JAVCKZ010079405.1:0-12860 GCA_034780755.1 Lepetodrilus elevatus
TCAGGGAAAGTAACCACAGGCCACTGAAACAGCTGGGTCGTTGTGACCTTTTCTGCTCAAAGGTCCTGGGACAAATACAAATATCTGTATTATTTCAATTTATATTGAATTGTTGAAATTTAGACTTAATTTATCTTCATGGAACCAAAGGTCCCGAGTTTATAAATGTTTGCAAAAGTTACATTCCTGACGCGATATTGAGTGGCAATGCAGATACCATCCTTGTGTCAGTATCAGCCGGTGCTCGCAGATTTACTGCAACATTCAGCGCTACAGATGTTGCGGTTTCCTCCAGCACTAAACTGACAAGTCGTTATTAGTGAAAGAATCTAAGACGGCGACTAAACCCCAAGTAAAAAAAAACACAAAAAAACACTAGAACATTGTTTGACTTCAGAACAAAAGGTCTTAACTTCGAACCCAATGATGCCCAACCTAAGATCTAATATGTATTAGTTTGCCATATAAATAAACACGCACAGAAGTTCTGAATGACCCCTGACCTATTTGACATCTGACCCGACCTCATGTCGTGTTCAGTTGTAAAGGTCAGGGAAAGTAACCACAGGCCACTGAAACAGCTGGGTCGTTGTGACCTTTTCTGCTCAAAGGTCCTGGGACAAATATTAATATCTATCTATATTATTTTTAACTGATTTGTTGAAAGTCAGACTTAATTTATTTTCATGGATCGACATTCTATAGAAAAACATGACTTGTAGGTGTCGTCTCGTCGTTGACATACTAGTTTGAATAGTGGGATGTTAAGGTTCTGTCTCATGTGTTGTGTGTTCTGTTCCAGGTGAGAACGCCTGGTGTGTCAAAGGATGCCACAGTACTTGTTCCGGCCAACATGGTGCCCAAGAACCCATTCTGGTCCACAGAACACATGGAGAAGAAACGGAAACGCACCAACTCTGTCGGCGAGGTATGCTTTTCTTTTTAATTAAATATGGTCTGAGTATCTTTGTGTTTCATTGACTGAATTTAGCCATGGTTTTCATAAAAAGTTCAGTTGTTTCTGTCATGATATTGATGGTAATATCTTCTACACTGAAGTTTCAAATTGATTTTTCTCATTTTTTCCAGCTTACTATGGAAGAGAGGCTGCATGCAATGAACATAGACAAGAGCGACCCCAAGGGAGGTAACCGACCGATGGCCGAAAGTGTTGTACATCTTCTAGGTCAAGCTCTGCAGAGCAACGATAGAACACTTCTGAATGTGAGTTCAGTTATCTCCCTTTACATTCCCAGTACAATGTGAGTGATCTCCCTTTGCATTCCTGCGAGTATTGTGGATATATTTTTCTTTGCATTCTAGTTGGTAAACACCACCACCACTGCAATAGATTTCACAGCATAGAAGTACAATATTACTGATTTATCTCCCTTTACTTTAATTATTAAAATATTTGAATCCACAGAATGTATTGAGATTTTCTATTCTCCACAGAATGTACTACAACGAAGCAGTGACAACATGATCCAGAAGACGGTGCAGAAGTTGCCCATCGCATGCGTCCTGCCACTCGTCAACGAGCTGGCCAAGAGGATGGAGGGAAACCCTCAGAGGTACTGGTCGTTTAGTGGATCCTAACTCGTTGTGTGGCCCACGGGATAAATCATCGCAAATGGTTGAAAGATTCCCGCAGCGACGTTAAACTCCATATTCACTCACTCACGAACAAGATAATATACCCCTCTGTTATGTGATACCCGTAGGGGCATAGCCCCTCTTTATCTGTGGTAGAATATTGCAGAGAGGTATGGTATGCTGTGTGTTACAACCCACAACTACTAGCTGTGAACAGATGTTGCAGATTTCCTCATGTAAACCAACAACAACAAATATTTTTACATTTTTAATTTCAATTTCACAATTTCAGTGCTGGTAGAAGTGTGAAATTAATTTTTACATTTTTTAATTTAAATTTTTATTTTTATTTTTTATTTTCATTTCAGTGCTGGTAGAAGTGTGAAATGGCTGAAGGCTATGATGACTATTCATACATCGTATCTCATGACGGTAAGCATATTTTACTCCATAGTAGATTGACAGCAGCAATATTATTTAAATATCTTACTCTTGTCGAAAATGTGTGAAAGATTCCCGCAGCGACGTTAAACTCCATATTCACTCGCTCACTTGTCTTATCATCACAGGATGTTCTTGTATAGCTTCTACCATTCTGTTGCCTGTCATTGCAAACATTTTTATAAGATTAATAACTTGCTTTGCACTTCCGTGATCTTTTCAATTGCCTGGGAAGTGGTAACAGGCTTTAAGTAAACTTTGAGCAGGCGTGATAACTCCATACTAATTATTTTTAATTTTGAAAATCTATATCTTCATATTATGTACTGTTTGTATTGGAAGTTTTCCATGATTTTGAAGCTTTGCGTTAATTTGTTTTAGTTTCCGGAAATTGTGGAAAAGTTGGGCTCACTTTACCAGATGATGGATTCTCGGACGGCCATGTTCACCAAGTTGTCACGGTTGCAAGGAAAGCTGGATCTTGTCCTCACTCAGGTAAGGGAGACAACTTTGCCATGATTAATATTTAGAAATGAATGTTAATTTGGTCTTTTATTGGGAATTTGAATAATGCAGGTAAAAAAAATCAATGTAGTTTTCCTATACTACGTCAGCTACCCAATATAAATGTTCACAGAAGTTTAACTTGCTGCAACATCGTGGAAGGCTGCACTCTCTGCACTGTGGCATTGGTGCTGTTTTCCTTGATTTGTCTGTACAAGATGGAGCTCACAGGTTTACTGCAACACTCTGATCTACAGCTGTTGCAGGTTTCCTCCTGCCATAAACTGACAAGCTCTAACATAAAATATAAAATAATCCTGATAAACAAATTTGAAAAAGATTTATATATTTGTTCCTTTGGTTAGGTATGTAGTCTGGTTAACTGGGAGAAAGTATTGTCACCACCGGGAGAAAAGTATTATTGTCGCCAACGATTTAAAAACCCTGTTTCTGTCAACGGAGTCGTCACCACATGGGTGAAAGATTCCCGCCGTGACGTAAAACAATAATTCATTCATTCATTCATTCCGTCGACGGTAAAATCCAAAATCCATATTCACTCGCTGACTGTCGATTTCAGATCACGTCACGTGACCAGGAAGAAGAGGAGGATGCTGGGAAATCTCAGCAGCCTTTGTTGTTAGTCCAGGATGGTTAGTGTTTGAAATGTTGCTAGGAAAACATTCTTTGTAATAAGAGGAGTTGCTGAGAAAACATTTGCTATGATATTAATAAGTTGCTTGGCAAATGTTGTCTGATATTGAAGTAAGGATATTGAACAAGTTGCTAGGGAAATCTTGACTAGGATATGAAATTGGTTGCTAGGAAAATATTGTCTATGATATTTAAATATGTTTCCAGGAAAGCATTGTTTATGATATTAAAATAAGTTGCTAAGAAAATATTGTCGATATATTAAAATAAGTTAGGGAAATGTTAGATATTCTAGATGCTGCATCGATGTATGCCTGGAAATATAAACCTTTCAGTTTTGATATGGATACTAAAGCCACTATTGATGCCGTTTTGTATATGTTGCAGAATCATCGGATGAAGACATCCCTTTGTCAGATATTCTACCCAGCGAATCTGGAGTAAGTATACAGTACACATATATGTGTTGCGAGATGGTGACTATACAGTTATCACCCCAAGCGCAGAAATAAGCTGATTTATTTGTTTAGTGGTCAATTTGTTTGCACTGGACACTTCTTGTGGCCCTCATGAACCCGGGCTGGTTTTCTGCTGAAACCGCAATTGTTTGTTGTCATACCGGCAACAAGAATATCACCCACCACCATATCGCAGAAATAAATAACATCAGGAAATGGCATTTAATCTTAATTTCACTCTTGAGATTCTCACACAAAGCTGTAGCCATTTTATTTATTTTTCTCATGCTTCAAGAAAAATTGCCTACCGTACTTATTTATTTATAAATAAAACTGCGATGTGGTTTTTTTTATAAATAAAACTGCGATGTGTTTTTTATAAACAAAACTGTGATGGTTTTTTTTCTCCTTTATCAGGAGGATTGGGATGACATGTGGGACGAATCGCCGGATGAAATGAGCGCTGAGGAATCCGAGATGAACGGAAAGGACGGGAAGGACAAGGCTGGGGTCAAGAGGAAGTCGAAGGACGAGGAAGATATGGAGGAGGACGATTACGCTGAGAACGGAGCAAATGGCGAAGATGACGAGGACGACGAAGCGGGGTAGACGATGTCTCACGCTTCTCTGATGACTCTTCCAATGTGTTCACGTCGCGGCTAGGACCATTCCTCGCTGGCGGAAGGACAAAAGAAATATTGACGAGAACAGACTGCTGAACCGATATATATTGCCACGGTTATTATTAAGCGTGAAGTGGTATTCCATATGTTATGGCGTCATCTGGTACTTTATGTCAATTAATAAAGTTGAAAAATATGTACATTGCATTGCGAAATGTTGCAATTATGTTGCTGCCAAAATATTAACGCAATTTATATTTATGTGTGCTGGAAAAACAAGCAATTTGTTGAGAAGGGACGGCAATGTGTTGATGATGATCGAGTCAAATTTAACCAATGTAGACATCCCAACCAAGTTGACCTGATAAATCTTAGACCTTCGACTTAGGTAGCCGTGGTTAGTCGCAACAAGACCGAGATGAGACCAATCTGTCCGCTCTCGGGTCTAATAATTGGAATTTGCTCACAAGTTTTCTCATTGTGTTAGCAACACATTAATTTTCCACATTATAGAAATTCCTATATTTTGTACAGGATTGATGGTTATGTACATGAATATATATAGGAATTTGCTCGAAAGTATATACAGTAGACCTCGCATATAACGGCCTTGCATAAACCGGACACTCGCCTATAACGTACTTAATCTGAAAGTCCAGGTCCCATCTAACGCTAATTAAGGTATATGCGTTATAGCGGTCCCAATTAGTACGTTATATGCGAGGTCTACTGTTACTTGGTAATGGATATGTTTGAAGGTGCTGTGAACTTGGTAATACATTCTATGTCATTAGCAAATACAGTGCTCCCTCGATATAATGCCCTTCAATGCACCACAGATTCGGATACAATGCAGGGTCCAACATGGACCCCATTTTTAAAAAATAAATTAAAAAATAGAAATCTGTTTTTTCACCAATTATATTCGTTGATATAACGCGGGTGGCATGTCATGGACCCCAACTTCAGCGTTGTATCGAGGGAGCACTGTATAAAGTATGTATGATGCTGTAGCTGTTCCCAACATGTGCTGTATATACATGGGATCATTGCTGAACCTTGAGTGGAAATGGCGGAGAGACGTTGGGAGATGAATATTTTTGAAAACCATGCAGACTGAAATGAAATAGACTGGGACACCCTATTCTCGAAATGTTCTTACGAACTTCTTAGCCTAAGAACAGTTCGTAGCCATACTATAAGAATCAATAAGATTGTCGTACGATCGTAAGAACGTTTCGAAAATAGGCCCCCTGGTGTTCATTGTAAAAAGATTTGTGAACCAATGGAAGCAAACCAGGAACTTTGAATACATCTAATCATCCTCTAATCACAGACTGGATGCCGTATTACGTACGTTACTGTCCCTGAGCCGTTTGGTCTCCTTGATGGCATTTTTGGTCCACCGAGTCAAAATCAACAGGGATGGAACTTGAACTTTAAAACATTTGACCGAATAATGATGTAAATAACAAAACATGAAATTTCTACTAGCCCGTAAAATAACATGAAAAATTAATCGGGCTGCCGTGTGAGTTGTCTAGTTCTATCCCTGTATGAATAATTAAGAGGTGGTAATGTTGGCAGTTGGAGGCTGCTCTTGGACAGTCTGGATCTTAGGGGATGTGATTCTATTTGTTATGTGATGAATGACCGCCTGTTTGTGACATGGTTTCGTCTGTTCTGGAATGGTATGTCGACACACTGCTGATACAGTGATATGAATGCATGGAATAATAAACCAGTCGCCATCTATTACTGTTGTCCATGTCGTCTGTCTTGCTGGAGGGGCACGTGCATTGTGTATGTGCCCATAGTTAACACTACAACTGCTGCCCATAATTAACGCTACAACCGCTGCCTACTGCAGTATTCTCTTATGTTGTCACAAGTTGTGGCGTAAAAATTGCAGTAGACCTCGCATATAACTGCCTCGCATAAACCAGACATTCGCCTATAATGTACTGAATCTGAAGTCACATTCCCATCTATCGGCATATGCCTATAATGGATAAAAATAGCTGGTCCCAATGAGCAAGTTATATGCGAGGTCTACTGTATATAGAGAAACTTTGGAGCCAAAATGTGGTCAATGTCTTGCTTAAGGTGTTTCCAATACTGATTTTATGTAACAATATAGTGTTAGTGATCGCATAACATTATATTATACTCAGCAAAATTAATTGCCGGTAATGGCCAATAGCTTTTGTGGAAATAGAAATTAATTTGTATTTTATTTTAACAAGGAATTTTCAAACATCTACAGGCTTTAGCTATTCTTCAAGAACTTGCATTAGAAGAAGAATGGCAACAGATTACTGAAGTAAAGATATGAAATGTTGTAGAAATGATCCCCAGGAATTGTATGCTGGACATGTGTTAGCTAAACTGGTTCCCTGTATCATGTACAGTTCATATGGCTCCTTGAGACGGTGGCTAGTTTGGTAAGCCGTTTGTGTTTTTGAACGCACCCTAGGTTTTGAGCATCAGCCATGCTCCTCACAGTGGAAGTGGTCTCCTCCTTGACATAGCAATCCTACAGCACAAAGTGGATAGACACTGTGGGCGAGTATTGACGAGCAGATAGGAAGAGGCCTTCAATTACGTCTAAGAGGTGACATCCTAACAAGGCCAT
This sequence comes from Lepetodrilus elevatus, assembly GCA_034780755.1. NCBI lineage: Eukaryota > Metazoa > Mollusca > Gastropoda > Lepetellida > Lepetodrilidae > Lepetodrilus > Lepetodrilus elevatus. Next base: position 6,912 of record JAVCKZ010079405.1, read on the forward strand.
GTGTTCACAACTTTCCCATAGCAACTATAATACGTGGAAATGGGGAATATTGGAAAATGTAGAAACCATCCTTTGAAACTTTAAAAATGTCCAGTGTCTCCTTAACCCTCGCCCTGCTGTATTAGGCACGGACACCGCTCTTTATGTCATCCCCAGTTGCCGCCAGTATGGAGAGGGTTAAAGCCATACAATCGCAGTTTGTCAACATATTTCATGGCCAAGCTTATTTGTATCTGAAAGTATGATAAAGTACATTTGATTTGTTTACATAAGCATACTGGGATGTCCCACTGGTTTTCAATGTTCGTATTTTGTATTGCCAGATAACAAATACAATTTTGTTTGTAAAATGAAAATATTGAAAACCAATGGAACATGCAGATAATTTATAATAGCTTGTTGCTCAATGTAATTGTGTAGTCAAATCAAATGTAGGCCTACATTCTTTCAAGTAAAATAAGTTTGACCATAAAACTTTAACTTGTACTTATTGCAACTTATTTTTCTTCAAATAATAAGAATAATAAATTGAACTACCCTACGGTATGAAGATTCTATATACCGTTAATAGGAAGGTTTATCGTTATTCTCGGCCATAATTTTACCATTTTATGACATGCAATTGCAAACCGGACATAAATGTTTACTCTAACAAATGTACAATCACTAGTATATTACTCATGTTAGACATGAATCGCCAGTAAATACTGTGTAGTCGCCTGGCACCATATTTTCTCGACAGCGGAAATCGACGGAAATTTACGACCTGACACGAACTCAAGTACCATCAGGTTCTGTCGTCGGAAAACTAAACAAATAGAAAGTTGTACAAACAGTACGTGATTCCTATGTATTACGCAAACTACAGGAAAAACAAAATGACACAACTCGTACAAATTCTATGAAGCAATTATGAATGACTGGGATTACTCAAAGTTAGATTTCACACCGCATTACAATGAGCAGTGGCGTGTCTAGCGGTGATTTATGAACTAGAAGGAGTAGGTGTAAGAATTCGATATAAAACTGCTAGAGAGTCGTTACGTCCAGACAGTCCAGTTTGACGGGCAATGATGAACATCCTACTGTTTGTTGGCGGTCTAGTTTGCACCATTGGTAAGCAGCAACTTTTTATTGTATTTTATTGTATCTTCAATTCCTTCATTCCAAAAATAACGTTTGCTGTTTTAACTACTGTAGGCTAGTAGCGAATTTATACATAAAATATCAAGTATGGGTGAACTATTCCCGCTGATAGGTAAAGCACTAATTCAATATTCAAAACCACTAATTTCATAATTAACAGTTTCCATGGTCAAATGTAGTCCTATATTTTGCTTCTAAAGCTAGTTTCCATTAAAAATAATTAAATGTATGTGAATGTAATTGTACTGAAAGATGATGACATCGTATTTTTATTATATTGCTTTTGAAACGCTGTTATAGACAATTACAATAGGCCTAAAATTCATGTATATTTCTGACGAGTCCATGCATGCAGTCATAAACTAATAAAGCGTTGGATTGGCAGAACTCGAAGATATTCTGACGTTTTGACGCCGTACAACCTGACAAATTACTTTCGCAGCAAATACATTAAAATAAATATGTTTCTGTTTTAATAATAATATCACTGCAGTGTTTTTGACATTAATCTCAATGTATTATACATATTCTCAGTAAAACTATATCAATGGAAATTTGCGCACCTGCAATATAATATGCACACTCTCTTAAACGTTCTTATTGACCGTCTAGACCGACCAACGGAAACGAACGACGACCATATTTCTTTCTCTATTTTTCTTTATTATATTTTCCTCTTTTCTGAATATTACGTTGTCGATGTCGCAGTGTTGGTGCAGTCGTCCGGCTGCAGAGGTCGTCCCACGTGTCGGATGTACTGTGAGAATGGCTTCCGCCTTGATGACGAAGGGTGCGAGATCTGCAGATGTCGACAGGAGAAGGAGGATCAAGGAGAAGGCAAGGAAGTAGAGGGCTTCAGTCTCAAGAGTACGATGTATAACATTCTTTCTCCTGTTAGTTCACCGAGTAGAGATGCCCAGTGGGTATTAATTATTCCAAACGGGCATAGTTTCTTGAAGTTCTCGTATCCACTATTAGCCAATAGCCATGCATAAGCTACGCTGTACCGAGTATGGTTAGGTGACTATATACCCAATGTTACCCATATTAAACGTATCTTATGAAAACCCACTAGTAACAATTGGTACAGATTATTATAATAGTAGTCTACAGCAATGACTTCACACCCGCAGTCGTTTCGGTCTGTACAATTGAACGTAGGCATAATATATTTTTTTTAAATTGCCAGAACCCAATATTCCGACAGGATTTGAACCAGTTTTATTCGAGTTCATTCGACATGTTCGAAGCAGTTACGTACATTATGTATCGTATCTTTAATTTTCCAAGTGTTTTACTTTATGAAGACTATCAACATTTCATGCATGAATAATGTTCATGTATTTTAGGAATATAATAAAACTTAGGCTACTTTATATCTTACATAATATTCTCAGCATAATCTCAATCGTTCAGTTTTACAACTCTAGAGATTGTTAGTGAGTATAAGGTGGGCCCAGATTTGTTCTTTGGCAATAAAACAATAAACATATTTTAGATTGTAACTTGACACGAACATGTATGCTTGTAAAAGAAGCATATAACGTCCGCCCATATACCTCACTTTTGTATCTGCAGAAATGTAATCGCATTATCAAAGTAATGTTGTTTGCAGCGAATATTTGTTATACAATCAAAGTAGGTTAGTATAGAAAAGAATTGCAAGGGCACTTGTTTAACGCGAACTACGAATATATTTTACAAACTTATTCTGTGTTGAAACAACGCAAATTTAAGTGTATGAGTTTGCATAAATATTGCATGTACTTTAGTACAGCACAATATTAGTTAAAATATGTTTTTTATTGTTAAAAGAACATTTTATATAGTGTCTGCCGATACTACTTTACTACTTTGCTTTACTTTATTATATCAAATGTAATAATAGAATTATGTTTGTATAACTAAATTCTATTTTTTGTATAACTATAACATATATTATATCTTTAGGCCTACATTAATTAATTATTTCACATTTATTTTTAATAACAGATAACAAGTGTTCTCCAGTGATGTGCATGATGTATTGTGAAAATGGCTTTGTCAAGGACGAGAACGGATGTGATATCTGCAAATGTAAAAGTACGTGTACGTGTATATACTATTATGTATATATGTGCGTATTTCTTAACGGTTTCTGTGACTGTAATTACCTATGTCAAAGGTCATGATCATTTATGACTTTATAGCAGCAAAAGGATCACAGTGCATGAGTAATGTCTACTATAAGATGTTCTTACATTGATGGACAAATAAAGCTGGAACTTTTAAGTCTGTCTAAATTAAATGTAAATATGGATAGTATACCTTATTATCATAAGCAGGAAAATGCTACCAAAGAAACTATATTTCATTTTAAACCTTATAAATTCTTAAAGTTCATTTTCCTGCTTATGATACTTAATATAAGTATGTAAATAATCTGGGTTCATCTTTTCAGCTGAACCCAATTGTTCACCAATAACGTGCATGATGGAATGCGCCAATGGTTTCGTCAAAGACGCGAATGGGTGTGACATCTGCCAATGCAAAGGTAGTGACTCTACATATTACGTATACCTGTTGTAAGATCAATTACTTATTAATGGTTTCAGTAAAACGTTCAACCGTAATTACATTGTACTCGTATTAGAGCGAATGATACTTATTAAAACATATAATACTTCTGTTACTGCATTTTTATATTCATAGCTTCCTTTAAATAAATTTATATTACAAGTAGTAGCCTATATACTAGTAAGGCTACATAACAACATAGCTTCTTCTGTTTATTATTACAAGTATTCATATAGTGCATATAAAATACAACTCTCATATTACCTTTCAGAAAACAAATGTCATGACGCGATGTGCATGATGCATTGTGCCCATGGCTTCGTCAAGGACGCAAATGGCTGTGACATCTGCAAATGTCAAGGTGAATATGCATGTACAGATTATATTTCAATATTTATTATCTATGTATATATTATATAGACATATGCGCTGATATAAATTATGTTTTGTTCTTCGCAAGCATTTCTCGTTCTTTAATATTAGCAAATAATGTATAGGCTATTGTTCTTTGCGAGCATTACATGTCATATTATTTTGAGCAAATACTTTCCTGTTGTTTGCAAGTGTTATTATATTGTGTAAAGATATGTCTTTGCATGGATGTTATATTGTTGTACATCATGCAACTTCTGTCTGTTCTAGAGATGGTAGGATATTCGGGGAAGACGTGCTCCGCTGCAACGTGCATGATGAACTGTCCATTCGGCTTCCAGCGGGACAAAGACGGATGTCAGATATGCAAATGTGCAGGTCAGCTCGTGAACTGAGGAACATGGGTCATAGGATTACCTTTCTATATATAATGTTCATGATAGTATGCTTAGTTGTACAGTAGTCGTCCTTGGTTCGTCAGATATCTGCCGATGCTCACAGGTTTCCTTACCTGCAACACTATGCGCAACAGAATATGATGTTACTGTTTTCTTCCTGTTGTCAACTAGCAATTCCCGGAATCCTGAAACAACAACAACAACAACAACACACACACACACACACACATTGTGACCATTCAAACGACGTGAATGAAAGCTTAAAAATCTCCACCAACAGTGTGACGAATTTATGTCACTCTCACACGTACAACAGTCGACCCTACACATACATTAATGTAATTCACGCACATATGTAAGCAATTATCTATTTATATATATATATATATATATATAGTCCTATTCTTTCTCATAATTATACTTTCTATAGTTAACCCCGCCTGTGCTGACAAGCCCATGTGCAGGATGTACTGCCAGTATGGCTTCCAGAAAAACCAGGAGGGGTGCGATGTCTGCAAGTGTGCCAGTACGTATACAATCTCATCCTCTACATACAGGGCCAGGCTTACTTAAACATACGCTACTGGTATGGAAGGCAATGACCTAATCTGAATATTGACGGTGGTGCCACCTACCAGTATGTAATGGGTAGGCCTACTGTCAAGCGTCAGCATTAACCTACATATTGATTTAGGCAACGGCGAATGCCCGGCGGCATATACCAATTTGTGATCTGATAACCCATTTTCAAATGCGTACATATTTTGTTTATTGAGTGCTATTGAGTTTATTGAGTAATTTTATAATCTACCACCACCACAGTAAACCCAGTGTGTTTGAGGAAGCCAATCTGCAAGATGTTCTGTCAGCATGGCTTCATGAAGGACGAAGACGGATGTGACGTGTGCAAATGTGCCCGTAAGTAGACTGACCTGACATTTAAATGCCCCACACAAATTACAAATACCGAAGTAAAATTTCGTAACACGCCTACACGCCGTTGTGTATGGTTCTTCCGATCGCCACCATCGGGAAGTCGTTCATCCGGGTTCCTCGTGTTGCTGTTGCGTTACAATGACTGAAACACTGGGAATCCGAATTAGATTGAAGAACCTGGATTATAGATATAACCCGAATTAGATGAAATACGATTAATAGTGAACTCTTCTTTCTCCACAGCTAGCCCCAGCTGCCTCGCTAAACCAGCTTGTTTGATGTACTGCTCCAACGGCTTTCAGAAGGATGCGGAGGGCTGCGATATATGTAAATGTGCAGGTAAGACAACACGAGACATGTTACAAGAACCACAGCCCAAGAATATTACGTTTTTAACAGGATATCATGGCAGGAGACATGTTACAAAAACCACAGACAAAAAAAAGTTACGTTTTTAACAGGATTTAAAACACAGTTGCTCCGCTTTAGCATTGGAAATCTGTCCATTACCTCTCAGTAATGGAGAGTTGTGAGACTCATT
>JAVCKZ010079416.1:0-12860 GCA_034780755.1 Lepetodrilus elevatus
GTGTGTGTGTGTGTGTGTGTGTGTGTGTGTGTGTGTGTGTGTGTGTGTGTGTGTGTGTGTGTGTGTGTGTGTTCGCTCGTTTTTACTTTGAAGTATGACAACAGACACTAACCTGCCGAAGCCATGATTGTGTTGATTAGCATTAGTCTGAAGTGGACCCGTGTCAATCTCTGTATTTTGTAAGTTTCTGCTTTCAAATTACATTAATGTTGTCACCATGTTGTCTACCAATAGGAAATTCAATTTCACTATGTCCATTGAAAGGCTGTACATTCTAATTGCATTGGCATTATAACATCTTTATCAAGTTACGCTTTTATTCAAAATACTTGATATTTGATATTTAGTTCCAAGTTCCAATCAGGATATCAATATGCGACATGTGTCATATATGGTCCTAGTACACTGTGCATATATTTCGAACAGTTCATTGATGAAGGAATATACTCATGCACTGACAGGAAGGTAAGAAGAAGCAGTTCGTGTGTAGTATAATCTCGTTTTGTGCCGACTTACCAACATCTACTATATAACAAATGCCAACAGTAAACAGCCTGTAATTATGAACAATTACGTTTCTGAGATACCTTTGAGGTTCTATTATTTTTAACCCTATCCCTGCTGAAGGCGACTTAAGTTGCCCTATCACAAATAGAACACTTTGATTTTCTTCAGCAGGGAGAAGCTTTAATGGACAGTCTGTTTTCGCTTCAGATTCCGAGATGGGTGTGTGGAGTTATGTGAAGACGTGGTTGGTCCTGCATCTTCTGCTGGGCTACATCTTCGTGGCCAGTGGACTCATCATCTCATTCCTCATGCTGACTTCCTGTCTCATCTATCCATTCCACAAACATCTCTACCGCAAGATTAACAACAACCTGGCATACTCCCACTGGTGCCGTGAGTGTTCTAAAGGAGTCCATCGACGATTATGATGTATATTTAAATACATGATCACTAGATGATCTGGTGCCATTTAGTTCTTTAAGTTTATAGAGTCTGAGATTGGATGAAGTTAACTTCTGTTCTGTTGGAGACCATGACCCTCTCGTAATCTGATGCCATTTAGTTCTTTAAGTTTATAGAGTCTGAGAGTTTTCTGTTCTGTTGGAGACCATGACCCTCTCGTAATATGATGCCATTTAGTTCTTTAGTTAATAGAGTCTGACATAATGTCTTTGGATGAAGTTCCGTTCAATTGGAAACCATGACCCTCTCGTAATTTGTCTCGTATATATACAGTATATTACGATCGAGGGTTATGGTCTTCTAACGGATACACAATCTTCACGAAAGGCCTTATAATTACCAATTCCAGAGGTGACCTTCATCGGCCAATGGTGGTCTGGGTCAGAGTGCAAGGTTCACTGCAGTGAGGAGGACTTCAACATGCTGGGAAAGGAGCACGCCCTCATCATCATGAACCATAAATATGACGTCGACTGGCTCATGATGTGGATACTCGCGGAGAGACTAGAACTGCTGGGGGTACTTTGAACTGGCTTTGTAATGTAGTTGAACGTCCATTGAATGAGCCCAGCTAGGACGATAGTAGACGTATGGCTCCAATCCTTGTTGGTGTCTCTACATCCTCCTCGACCTGGAAACACCAAGCATTATGACTACTTGACATTTGACGGATGGGAAGTAGTCATAATGGCCTGTGTTTCGAGGATGTCGCTACACGCGTTGGTCCTTGAACATATCCACAGATATCCATAGCATAAGACATTTTGAGGACATTGTGTATTTTCATAGAGAACAAAGTTAAATGTACACCGTTACAATTAAGGGATGGAGTACAGTCTACAGTCTGATAAAGTATACTTTGTGATTTTTGTTCTCATACAGTAAGTACTATATGTTACAGTAAGTACTGTATGTTATAATTTAAAGTATGGTAACTGGTTTGTAGATACCAGATAATAGAAGGTAATATCTACGTTATATAACTGGTTGTAGATACTGAAAGGTAATGTCTACGTTATAGAACTGGTTGTATATATAATAGAAGGTAATTAATGCCTACGTCATATATATTTGAAGGGATCAAAGATTTACGGAAAGGCGGTGCTGAAGTACGTTCCACTCATTGGCTGGGCGTGGTACTTCACTGAGAGTATTTTCCTAAAGAGGAAATGGGAGGACGATAAAGTGACCATGAAAAAAGATTTGATTAAATTTGCGGACTACCCAGATGACTATTGGATCACAGTGAGTCTTTCACGAGTTTCATATTTTATCAGACTGACATTTCAAATCGATTCAATCATTATAGTAACTAAATAGCCATCAGCACTGTTCTATACGTCTCGTAAAGTTGTAAAGGGTGATAAAGTGTAAATCTGGTTTCTCTTTGTATTTCAGTTGCTGCTATTTCCTGAGGGAACGCGGTTCACTGAAGAAAAACATAAATCGAGTTTGGCGGTGACTCGACAGAAAGGCTACAAAGAAATGAAGCATCACCTTCTACCAAGACCTAAGGGTTTTAATCTGTCCATGCATGGGTTAAGGGATACAAGTTAGTATTAGATCTAATTTAGGTTTTGCTAAGAGGTAGCCCAAGGTTACCATCTTTATTTCTTTGACAGTCTTTGTATGTTAAATATATACATGTATTTGAGATAATTTTGTTCTTTTGTTGGACATGAAATTTGCTTTTATTACGTAAGGTCCAAAATTGCATCTGTTTCCGGTTACCTTAGCGGGATGAAGATCAATATGCATCCTTCTATAAATGAGTATTCCGTGTGTGTACAGTATTCCGTGTGTGTACAGTATTCCGTGTGTGTACAGTATTCCGTGTGTGTACAGTATTCCGTGTGTGTACAATGTTTGTCATAAATCTTTCAGTACCCACCATATATGAAGTTACCTGTGGGTTTGACCGAAATTATCCCGAGCCCACTTTGATGAATGTTATACAAGGGAGAGCACTCTTAGGAAGAATGAATTTTAGGTAAACATGAGTCTATTGATTGACGTATATGTATAATAGTAGAGATTTCCATAAATTAGCATCGGCAATAATTAATAAATGTTTTGTTTTGTTGAATTGTTAATAGCTGGATTTATTTTCTAAAATACTCTCTCTATTTCAACAGCCATAAATATATTTGAGATGAAAATGCATCTACAGGAGTTTATACTATACTAAGTAAACGTAAAATAAGATATAGGCCTACATACACTAACATATAACATAACATGTCTACAATGGAGGAAATATTATATTCAATTATTACCAAACTTTACACTGACTATACAATTTGTAAGTATTAATACATATGTTCATGACCTCATTGGTGTTCTGGTATACTTGCAGGAGAATAAAGTTAAAGAGTGTACCAATCGATACCGATGAAGAATGTGCGGATTGGCTACGGAATATATATTATGAAAAGGTAAGATGATTTATTTTAAGTTATCATACCATATTCATGGGAGATAATCCTCAAAGCAATACTCTATCCTATATAGTAGTGTAGTACTAGTAATCAACGATACGTCTATTAGTCTATATATTGATGGCTGGCCTTAATTATCGATGTCCATTTCTCGGTCATCATTAAAATCACGATTGTATTTAATAAAACCAGGAATTGACCAAGTATTACTGTTAATGAAAGCTGTTGTTTCTTCCAGGATGCTATTTATGAATACTTCGACCAGCACAACACATTCGAGAACACAGAACGCACCATTCCAAGGCGCCTGAATGACCTGGTGGTGTTCCTGTTCTGGGCGGTGGTCACGTGTGTACCTATGTTCTACTGTCTGTGGAAACTGAGCCTGTCCGGCTCTCTGACACAGCAAGCTGCCCTCCTGGTCATTGTGACTATAGGTGAGAACAGTCAGACATAAATATATTATTATAGACAACTGGTAACAAATATACGTGACGGATACCTGATTTCAATACGTTCATAGGCCTATTGTCATTAAAACCATTTCAATCACGTCTTTAAAATTCTTAAAACTTCCAGCAACATGGGTGGACTACATGTATATGTACCTCGTGTACAATCCACATGGTCCGTGAAATTATGCATACACTGTAATCTAATTCGTCCGTTTCCCTTTCTACACTCCATTAAACACAAACATTACTGGGGCGTAGTTGAACTATGTCATCAAGCCTAATATTATAACTTCATAATTATTTCTTGATTGTCACGTGACTTCCGCCTAAATCTATGTGAACCAGGAAGTTTCCGAATACCGTCTCACATTTGTTAAACTATGATAATAAGTTAATAACTGAGCCGGTGAAAGGGAATGGAAGATAATGCTAGATTATCTCCTCAATATCTTCACAATATTAATTATTATTTCTAACACAATAATATTTTTTAATAATTTCTTTGCAGGCACGTTTGGAATACGTGGGATAATTGCATTGTCTGAAATAAAGAGAGGTTCGTCGTATGGAAAGAAGGAGGGGTAGATGAAGATTATTCAATGAAGATATTTTATACTTTTTGTTGACGGTCAGGTACCTCAGTGCACAGCGACTAACATCTGCTGCGTAATTTATTTCCAACAGTATACATGTATACCTGCAGGTATCGACGTCCGGGATCTGTTGCCCTCGTGTCGTCAACATACGTACTATAGATTCTATTCACGTGTTTTGACAATTTACATCAACACGTTTTTTGTTTTGTTTCCATTTCACAACAAGTATATTCTAAATTTGTAGTAAGTAGAGAAGTAACACGACTGAATGAACACCTGTTGAAACATATACATGTGTACATGTTTATCATATTAATACTTTGAAGAAAAAAGGAAATGGTATGAGTTATATTGTAAGGGGTAATTTTATTGTATGATAATAAATAGATTTACTAACACAATTTTCATATAAGATGTTATATTTCTTTTTCAGCAGTTTTACTTAATTCAGCTAGTACAATGAATGAATAGGCCTATGTGTTGTACAATTGATAAATAATTTAATTATCATTACAAGTCATATTACAGTAATGTATCTTTGCAAGTTATGTATCTTTGCATCATAGTGATCGACACTAAATATAAAAATGTATAACTGAATACATATACTTGTAGTGATAACTTTATATATGTTTTACAATGTAATCTCAATCTATATTAATAATTTTACTGCATACAATGAACTTCCCGGAAGAACATGTCCTGGGAAATACGTTATGAAGTTGATTAATGATACAATGCTTTGTCATAATATACATATACATGTCAATATACACAGACTGTACATTGTCTTGGAAACAGATATAATACATACATCGAAGAAAACGATCACAACACATTAATAACTCATAAACATACGGTTACTTCGTTAATGGAATATTGGATGATACTACAAGTATACAATAACCATTCTACATTGAGCATTATTAATTCTGCGCATTTGTCATTACTTTCACACGAAGTAAGTAACGAAAACTGGCTTCGCACAACGCATATACTACAAGTATACAGTGTGTATATATATATACAAACATAATTTCACATTGAAAAGTGTATGCATGTGTAAATGGAATCTATTTATTTTGTTTTCAACGAAATATTTCAAATACGTGCTTCTTCCATACTTGACGTATTAGTTAACAGAACGAACATTCATACATAGGCTATAAAACATTATGTATTTCGCTGATCGTGCTAGACTGATGAGGACCCTGTGAAAGATAAAGCGTGTAGTTATCTATTAGAAGGCATATAGACTACACAGACTTCCTGTACAGAAAGATGTTCTGCTGGCAAGTTCCAAGGTGGTCCGAGGTATCTGTGATACGATAGTCCGATAACGTCAAGATTTCCTGCGAGTTAAGTTGATAACGACGGTGTCCACAGTAAACAGAGCGTACGGTACGTAACACGAGACGTATGGGTGAATTTTACAAACCATCTAGCTTATAAGTCAAAGAACTACATCTCCGTGTTTGCTGTCGTTTAGTGCAAGGTCGCAAATTTCGCAGTAAATTAACAAAATGTTGTTGTGAAACCAAATAGATAATTTCCATAATCGTGTTGCTATTTTCTTTACATGAGATAGGTAATATTGAAATGTAAAAGTCCAGATGGTCGTTCGGTTATCAGCTCTTCTTCAGGCCGGTTTCAGATTTCCACGACGTCATACATAGGCCATATATACACGAAATATGTACCGCCTTATAAAGCCATACTGGGTATCCATGTACCGAATAATGTCAGCTTTGTCCAAATTCCTATGAAATTTCTCGATTTATGAGATAATCACATATGCTCTCCAAAATGTGTTGGCCACTGGGTCTTCTACATGTACGTAGCCTATCTGTGTGAGAATTTAATACCAGCTATCGAAAGCGTAAGATTTGTTCGTGCGATAGGCCATCCTCGGGAAAACATGATTCCGCGTACATCCGAGGTGTATATTACTATTCCCGCTACAGACAATTTACTGAGCATGATAATAATAAATGACAGAGGGAACCCTACTAGTCCTGTATACTGGTGGGTACTACCGTTACATACGTTGGACGTGATGACGAGTGTTTACGTATCTAGCGCCCTACGTGTTCTATATGTTATGTACGACGTGAGTTGTTAGTCGGGGTCATAGGGTAACTCTGGAATCGAAGTAAGTGCTGACGTGTTATCACACACGCCTCCTGTAGTAGGACTACACGTATCCAATGTATAGAAGAACCTGCACACTGTCTTCAACGTGCTGGCACGAAGCATATCGAGGTCCTGAGGTGTTTGTCCGAGGAATAGGGCATCTCGGCAAACGTCACCTGTTGTGTTCTGTTGCCCCTGATGACGTCAATATCAGCAGAGTTATAATACGCGATGTAAACGTCATCATTATAAACTAGCAAGTCCGATGGTTCCCTCCCAGCAATATGAACAACCCTGTACGCACTCTTACGTCTCTTGGCAATGTTCTTCGCCATGACCGACGTAAAGTTATTGAAATACAACGTCTTTGTCCTAGGGTTCACTGCTAATCCGTTGATGAAGCTTCTCTTGATTTCAACGATTGTTCTGGTTCTACCATTCTCGTAGTGAATCTGCACGATCTTCGTGTAGCTGACACTGACGTATATTCTCTTACCAGCCGCATCTAGAGCCAGTCGCATTGGATTTCCTCCTTGTACCCTGGTTATCTGGTTGATAGCTCTGGAGGAGTCGCCACTCATGACAATGTCCATGGTGAAGATGGACCGCGACCAGTAGTCCGAACAGACGATGACTCTTCTCTTGGTGTCCACCTCAATGCCGTAGGACAGAGTCTTCGGCTTCAGCATCACCTGGACCCTGTCCTTCATGTTGTAGGCAAACAGGGCGTCTATCCGCCAGTCAGACCAGTAGATGGTCCGGTCTACCACGTCGTAGGCCACGTCGCCCACGTAGAGTCCCAGCGACGTGGAGAGAGGGCTGTATGATGCAGACGTCAAGTCTAGGAAGTGGGTATCGGTCTGGTTTTGCTTTGCTATTAGTATGCTGTCTCTCTCCGGCATATCGTACTTGTTTGCCGTTTTGGCCAGTATTGCGATTTCTTTGTCGTAGTCTTGCTTCCGTCTAGAGTTTGACGACGTGCTAATGGTTGGAACACTTTCACTATTGATTTCAGATTTATTTTTCCGTCTTTGGGTTTCGCCCTTTTCAGGAATCTTATCTGGGAGTTCTTTTATAGATGGAACAAATTCTGATTTATCCCGGCGCTTTTGAGTACCGGGTTTTTCTGGGATTCTATTTGTTGTTTCCCGGGTTGGGACCACGTTTGTGTCAATATTTGTGGATTTATTTCCGTTTACCTGCTTTAGAACCGAGTGGAGCTTCTTCTCAAGATGACGTACTCTCTTTGTCAGGGTCTGAATATTCTTCTCCTGGGATTCCAGATCTCTGACTAGCTGTAGCGTGTTTGTGTCGTGGTCTGTCACTAAGTCCACAGTTGGGTTGAGAGTATTGTCACGCTCAGATTCATCTGGACTACTCTTGATCTTGAACATCTCCGTGTGGATCTCATCGATTTCTCTTCTGACGTCTTTCATAATGCTTTCTTTGATTGTCCTTTCTAAACTCTTACTGGTATACACATTGTCTATCTGGTCCTTTATCTCCTTCGTGATTTCTTCCTTCAGAACACGAACGGATTGTTTCTGACTTCTGTCGACCTGTTTCCTAACTAAACCCATTACCGCATCATTGTCTTTAGCAGCTTTGTCAACTTCTTTCTTCACATCTTCCTTCACTTCTTTCATAATGCTCGCCTTCAGAATTCTTCTCTGATAAGGTGTCAGCTTCGTCTGCACCTTTAGCGGACCACCGTTCTCAATTTGCTTCATAACATCATCCTTCACGGAATCCTTTATATGCCCAATCAAACTAGATTGCACTTCTTGCCTAATATCCCTTCTCAATGTTTCCGTAATTTCCCTTTTCAACGACTGTCTCAAATACGAAGCCAGTCCCTTACGAACTTCACTCTGGATGTCCTGAACGAGAGCGGTCTGAGTCTCCTCCTTGATGGACTTCTTCATAGGTCCGTAGATCTTCTCCATGATGTCTCTCTGGATCTCCTTCTGTAGGTCACTTCCGAGGTCAGCCTGAGGTGGGTTCACAGACCTGGACAACGTCTGGATCTCTCTGCGGACATCCCTCATGACCTCCTCCTTGACCGCCTGTCTGATCTGCGGCACGATCCGCATCTGGACCTCATTGAGGATCTCGCCGCGCAGCTTCTTCTGGTCGTCTCTCAGGGTGTCTATGGAAGACGATAGGACGTTTCTCAGCAGCTGGAACTGCTTGGAGTGAGCGTGGACCACAGGCAGGACACACAGCAGCAGTAGCAGTATCCTGAACAGTTCAGCCATCGTCCTGTGCAGAAATACATGGATAAGTAAGCATTCAACTCATTTGATAAACAATGTACATGTACTTGTATCATATACAATATGGAACATAAAAAGGAAGTGAAAATATAAAAATAAATACAAAAATAAAAATCATGCAATTAATGCGGAGATTTCTTTCCATTTCTTTAGTATTTAAGATATTAGTATATCATACAATGTTTTATTTTAAATCATGCAACTCATTCGGAGATTTCTTACCATTCCTTTGGTCTTTAAGACACTAGTATATACTAGTACTAGTAGTCACTAATTGAACAACGCATGTTATCGTGATTATTCCCACAAGCCAGGGCAATCTGTTAAAACTTGTAATGTTGATTTACATAAACAGATGATATAAAAGTAAGCCAGAAAATGTATTCCATTTCGTTCCTCAACCCATGTTCCTTCATCTGTATACATACGCATACTCCTTATCACTATGTAATGAAATGAATCCTTGTGACATCTAGTTGTGACATTAATTGAAATGCACCTAAATCTTGTAACACGTTCATTCATCTGTACATGTAAGTATGTATGCTTTAACCGAGAGATCTAGTAACCATATCTCAACTTGAAGCATAGTTTGTCACAACATAACTAGTATTTTTAATTGTAATAACAAATCGTTATGGAACACACGTGTATTTGTACCATGGTATACTATTCCTCCGTACACTAAATACATACACTACAGATTCCATTGAAACTAAACGATTTTCAATATGTTTGCTATATAGATTATCATGCGTGTGTGTTTGTCAACAGATTTCGCCTCCAAGGCATTCTATTCGGTTATTTTCTGTTTCTTTTATTCCTTGTTGCTGCTCAGCTCAGCCATACTAAAGCCTTACTGGGAGCCAATTTCCCGTTATGTGTGTCTATATTTATAGGGTTAACTAACCTTACCCTGCGGCACATGTACTCTATAGGTATGAACGGACTTTTAGTTTTTATACAACTTCTTCTCTGTGCTTCCTGATCGTACATTTACTAAGTTATCTACAGCATATTGAGAACGTTGGTATATTAGTTGATGGTTGGCCACTCTCTGTAAAGTTTGGTGATTCGATCCATCCAGTCACACCTACATGTATGTACTGTGTGTTGTAGGTCAGCTTCTTGCAGTGTATGACATTTAACGTTTGTTTTTCTGGATGGGCTGTGACAAAAGTTGACATTTTTTTGAGAGTTTTATACCCAAACCTTGCGGAGTACCTCGTCACATATAATAAATATTGAGTTGACAGTAAGGTATCCATTCATTCTATCGCAATAAGATTATGTAAACGTGCTGTATGCATGTATATGTTACAACTCGACGCCCTCTGCACGAAACAGGGTATCTCTAAAGTTACCTTAATTCAAAAGGTTGAGGTTAAGGTTACCTTTGATCTGTTCCGTTTTGTAGAGAAGGGAGCAAATGGACTTTAGGTACTAATATAAACAAGTGTGTGTGTGTGTGTGTGTGTGTGTGTGTGTGTGTGTGTGTGTGTGTGTGTGTGCTTGCGTGTGATGTGTATGTGTGCGCATATGTGTAAGTCGTGATTTCGTTCCTACTCAGACATTACCAACACACATCTCAAAATTCTTCATTCCATCATTCTCAAGGAAAGAATACAATAGAAATAATTACTGTGTGTGGGTAGGGGACTGATCCTCTACTGCCCCCCGCCCTCACTTGCTCTAAGTACCACGGACTCAGGACTATTGTGGACACGGGCTTGTAAGGTCGTCTCGGGTACACATCGCCGTGCATCCGGAGGAGTCTCGTGTGGTCCTTTATTACGCAGTGTTGTGGATCGTATTGAGCTTTTATTGTGTCCATCCATACCAGATATTTCCCAGAAGAGTAAATACGATTCAGTGAAGCGGAATGACGAGAACAAGGACGGGACAGAGACGTTGGTATAAATGAGGGGACGTCGTGAGAAAAGCGATACCCTGGCAGTCTCACCGGGGAGCTAGACCATGTCAGATCGAGAATTACCGTCGGACACGTGCACAAAACATTGTTATTAATATTTAAACATTCCTCGCATCGGGCGTGTACATGATACCATTAAAGTCTTACCTTTATAGTATACATATGCGTATCCTGAGAGCGGCCATACGGTGGTTCTGTACACTGGTACAGCTGGCTATGTTATGTGATGTATGCATTTGACACATACGATATATACCCAGCCTTGCAAATTACACAGCTTGAACTGAACCGCTTCGTACACACGTACAATTATACCACAATGGGAATTTTATTATGTGAACCCTATCAACACGGGGAGGCACTAGTCACCTTGTGAATAAACTACATAACATGGGGAGGGTTCTTACTTGTCAAAAGAACATAAACCACCTCGTAAACTAAACCAATTTAAGATCTGAATCTAATTTCTATTTTTAGTCTTAAACATTGTTAGATTGTGTTCTTTTTATCAGCTTTCTGTAAAACATATCATATGAGGTATATTCAAAGCATACGTATTAGGGCATTAAGTCTACATTAAATGAGTCATAAAAGTGAGTACAATAAGTAAAGTATTCCGAATGGGAAACCTACATACCTTCAACCACTATACACGTCCGACATAGTACTTCCAGAAGTGCTTTCTATACAATGCAGTGCGAACGTCGCTCCTACCAACTGTATGTATACCGGCATTGGTACACTCATAATCATAGCACGGACCAGCCTTTGATGCGTCTTTATCTATTCAAGTGGCAAAATCAGATCCGCCCTTCAGGGAGCTCCGCGTATTATCAACGGCGAGGCGACGGACAAGATTTCTGAGTCACCCCGTGATCTCTGAGGCTCTACTTGTAAACTGTGACCTGTTTGTGACCTGAAGAAAGTGGCCCCTAGATGATATGGAATATATACTGTACGTATAAACATCGCCCCCTTTAATCTACAGTGGCCCATGTTAAGTATATACATAGGATACCAGTTATGGAATCATCACAGTTTATGGTTGTTTATATTTACGTCTGGCGGAGATACAGTAGCGTCTTGAAGAGGGGGTATTATCTTGACATGTACATGTACGTGGATAGGCTGGACTATTTATGGTTATTGCTGTAAACACGGCACCGTTCATGCAGTATATACTTATATAGTAGTAGTGTGTGATGGATGTCTTAAGGCATTCATAAACATGATTACGTTTACTACCGGTACTACTACTACTACTACTACTGCTACACTACTACTACTACTACTACTACTACTACTACTACTACTACTACTACATGTACTACTACTACTACTACTACTACTCCTACTACTACTACTACTGCTGCTGCTACTTCTACTACTGCTATTAGTACTGAAACTACTACTACTGATACTTATGGTATTATTGTTAATGTATCTGCTACTAGCGCAGTGATAACCAATAGTAATAGTAATAATGAATACTACTAATAATAAAAATAAGAATAGTAAGAATTATACCCCCACCAGTATTAGAAATTGCATTTGTAATCGCATCATTCCACACAATTAAGCCGCTCTGTACACTTCATGGCTGCTGGTAGATTCATGAGATTACTTCAAGCTATTGTCCCAGGTTATGATACGGATGAATGACAACGGCTTTTGAAAATACCAGCTGGTAAAATTCTCATTCGAATGCCGATATGGTATTTCTTAGCAATGAAGAACAGACCAGGCCCCGCTATCATGAAACTTCTTTTAGTACAATTTCATCCTTACCTTATAGTTTTTTTTATCACAAATGTTCACATGAAATATTTGAGATTGAGCAAGATGAAATCGAACTCAAAAGGTTTAGTAATCTCGGGTATATGTCCATTATGTCTGGTTTACCTACAACAACCCATCCTCGAAACACCGGCTGATTATGCCTTCTCAATTTACATCCTCCATGTCTCGTTGGTAATATCGAACAGAGATAGATAGATAGATAGAGAGAGAGAGAGAGAGAGAGAGAGAGAGAGAGAGAGAGAGAGAGAGAGAGAGAGAGA
>JAVCKZ010079427.1:0-12859 GCA_034780755.1 Lepetodrilus elevatus
TTCTTCTTCTTCTTCTTCTTCTTCTTCTTCTTCTTCTTCTTCTTCTTCTTCTTCTTCTTCTTCTTCTCCTTCTTCTTGTACTACTCCTTCTTCTACTACTCCTTCTCAGATTATTCATGATAGCAGGTATTATTGCCCATTTATAGTGAATAAACATTATTTGTTGTATACCGGTAGTTTAATTTATTTCCAAATTTTGAAATATAAAAGTGCAGTAGGACTCGAATGGTTAGTGCTATCTTTCGCCTGCGAATGATTTGAATATCGTTTGATGCCATGCCGAGGCACATATTCTTGATAGCAGACTGAATTATGCTGCTATATACAAACTAGAAATGCAAAGACAAAATACTATCTAAATGTCGTGGACTATATATAAAACATGAATCTACAACCGTGGAAAGCCGAGCATTTAAAATAAAACGTTTTGTTTGAACATGCATGTATCTTATATTCACAGAAACCCGCCACGACTCAGGAACAGGTCAAACGTCCACCACCTTTGTTAAAGAGCAGAACGATGAGCAACTTCTACGACCAAGTTGAGAGAGACCGCAGAATGACCATTGTATGTAGGCCTAAATATCTGAAACATGTACATGTATATTCCTAATTTAATCATACTCGACTATTATTGAAGAGAAAACACATGTTTGGGGCGTACCCAACAAGAACTTCTGTTTCATGATAAATACTGTTTAATAGCCTCTCTGTGAATGGTTTTGAAGACACGACGGCAACTGTGAACTACGGTGTGATACTATTCATAGTTTCATATCCCATGAACACTTTGCACCTATATAAACTATATAACGTAGAGGGAAATATATGCATGCAGTGTCATGCTGGAATAGAAATAACATTCGGTCGAAAATGTGCGGGAATTTATTTTGCCAGGACGAAAGAGGGGAACGCAACGCCCGGCCGGATGACCCGTTCTGGGCAACGCGACTGAAGGGTCCGTCCATTAGACAGTTGATGAGCAAGCAAAGAGCGGGTAGAGGTTCTAGTATTATAATTAAATAGCAGTAACTGCTGTTATGATGGTGGTCACAGTGAATAGTAGTAGTTAGTAGTAGTAGTAGTAGTAGTCGTCGTCATAAAATGTCACGTGGCATATTACTAAGAGGATCGCGGGAATGCCATCTGCAGGTATATATAGTTCTTGTAGTAGCTACGCCACTGTTAGTAGTAGTGTTAGTGTTAGTGTTAGTGTTAGTGGTAGTAGTGGTAGTGGTAGTTGTAGCCTAGTAGTAGTAGTAGTAGTAGTAAAAGAAGTAGCGGTAGTAATGGTGGTAATAGTCGTAGTAGTAGCAGCAGTAGTAGTAAAAGAGATAAAAGTAGCTATATAGTGCGCCATGACCTAATTCCACATTCAAAATCGTGCCCGAAAATGTACTCATAACATATATAAAGGTAGTACAAGTAATATTATGTTTATGGTAGTAGTAGTAGTAGTAGTAGTAGTAGTAGTAGTATCAACAGTGCACAGTAGATCGTGGTAGATGTTGTAATAGTACTATAGTAGGATTCTTTTAAAGAGAGAACCTGGGGTTTTTTTCAATTTATAAATTATACAGGTGTTTGAGCCGAGTTTGCTTTACGTTTTCGTGAAAACGGACCTAAACCCCAGCATGTACACTGGTGCTATACTTTAGCAGTGTTTTTAATATTTCCACTATATACATTTCAGTGTTGGTGTTTTGTAGAAGCATAATCAGTTGGCTTTTTTGCTATTCAACAATGAACATATCTATCACAATCAAATGCCCGTCACTATACTCAAGTATATGTATGCATTTCCTTTTAATTTCACAGGAACACGATACAGCTACAAGGTCAATTCCGCCAAAAATGTAGGTATTTGTAGATATAAGCCTACCTTTCAACTTATATTTCTACTCCTTTTCGAAATAAACTGATGGATTAGGAAGAAACAGTGTGGCCGTTTACAATTATCAACGAATGCTTAATAATTAATAGCCTACATTATTGTAGTTTCGTCCTGTTATCATTCTCTAGATGAAGAAGCTGGAATTTCTGAGGGAAAACATGAACGTCTCTTACGCTCAAGTAGCGGAGCTAAAACAGGGCGCCATATTTGTGAGTTGTACTTCAAAGAGTCCATACATAGGCCCCCAACCAGTATAGTACTGCCAACACATCCTCTAAGACACAAGCTCAGTGTCTCATAAAAATAGTCCAATAGCGCATGTTAAATCATGACTCACTATTTGTCAGCCGGACTTTATATGTCCCCAAATCCATATAAAGTCCGGATATTGAATTTTGAATCATACGGCATAATATAAAGCACGGCTGATGGCATATAAACCTTTTGCACTCCCCTAATAATCGTGTCCAGATAATGTTGCATGGAAACAGATTCTTATTGTTGTGATTACCAAAAGGTATACGGTTATCATGCCAATTCCTTCATACGCCCCACCCACAGGGTCTGGAGTCTCTGGTACAACGTCCATCCTCTTCACTGACTCTACTCAGCCACGGAGCGGAGTGTCTCTTCATCAGCAAGAAGTTGTTTCTGAAGGAAGCCAACATCAAGACTCTCAGCGTCGTCAGTGACATGGCAAGAACAAGTTTTTGTTCATATAGTAGAACAAGTTCATAAAATATTAAACTGTGTAATAATATGAATAGCGGGGTATTTATATTGTCACATCCGCCAAAGGGATTTCACATTTTTGTTATTTGGGAGCTGGAAGTAGGGTTTTCGCAACTGATTCTTTCTCTAAAATCTGTACAATGTCTTGTTACCATGGCGCCCAACTTTTATCCGACTTGTAAAAGGGATACTTTTCTTGTAGAAAATATTCGCACGTCTTAGCTCAGAAGTAACATTATGGAACGGATTTGTTTTATAAAATTATTGTTTTAATACGTGTACATTTAATTGTATTTATTATGAAATTCGTGAATTCGTGTTTACTAATATTGATACGTAGCATTTCACGATTTCACGAATACTGTTGGTTATTCTCTTCCGCAGGTTATGCGTTATCCGTCCCAGGTATTCATCCGCGAAAATGTCAAAGCTCATCGTGATTGGGTTCAGTACAAGCAGGGCGTGGTGAAGGAGATTCTCTCCAGATTTGAGAGAACTTGACCAACTTCCGGTCCATACAGGAACACCCATCACGTCTCCACGGTAGCGTGACACATACGACATTGGAAGGTGGAGAGGCCCAGTAAAGGTTGAGAAAGGACAACCAATAAACTACAGCGCACACAATGTCATATGCAAATCTACTAACAAATCCCTGATATACTTTCCTATACCAGGGACGTTTTATTTGTTTTCTTATATTTTTGCTAAATAAATCTTTAAATTATAACGTTTTTAACGCCTTTTTAGTAATGAAAACGTGTACGTTGTATTGAGCTACTACTTGTATAGATCCATACGTACCTATTATAGTGCCATACCTTTACGTGATACATATTTTGTTGTCAATTGCCTATTATTCAGATTGTGTTGTCCTCAAATTCACCAACCATTTATAGGGCCTACTTATGGACTTACAGTAGGATTTGTCTGACGGGTTACGTCTTTTATGTAATTTTACGTACTTTATAAAATAGTAAATGTTGGAATTTTTAATCAACCAAAGGCCCAGTACTCCTGTTTGGCTATCACAGGAACTTAGAATTTTCTGGGAAATTCTAAAAATAGACCTGGCCTACTTAGCTTCCCATAATTTGTAGAGAGTGAAGCAAATATTAACAATCATTATGTGGCGTTGTAAATAATGTGTTTAACTTGCCTTGGGCCATTTACACCACAAACGTATACCTGGCTCTTGGATGGAGCAATAAAAAACGAAGACAAATTATTTATGAAATGTGTTTTATTTGCATATGCATGATGAAGAAGACAGGAACGAAGTAACCAGTGTTTTATTGCATGCAAGTTGCGGCAAATGGCACAATGCTGGAAAATATATCACAGTAGGAAATATAGCATGACGATTGCTATATGGTGCAATGCGCAAACCGGTGCATGCACAAACATGACATGTACCAGTACGTACACATCATCGCCCCAAACTAGTGTATGTACAAACTACAAACATGGCATGACGTGTAGTCATTGGCCCAAAAACCAGTGTATCTACAAACAAGGCATACTTGCCGATTTTTCTTCTTTAACCCTCTCCCTGCTGGATTAGGTAAAAGACCCGATGAACGGTTGCCTTCAGCAGGGAGAGGGTTAATATTCACACGTGACTTGCAGATGACAACGTGTAGCTGATCATGAATCATTTCCCCTTTAAATATTATTATTTTAATTAATGACCATATCAATATGCATATGATAACCTTTGAGATTGTTAAACAAAATAATGTGCTCCCCCATCTCGGTCTTTGCTGGACGTGAATCGAAACCATCAAATTGGGAAAATTAGGGAAGTTTTGTAAATCCAAGATGACCGCCATGGCAACTTCGAAAACATTGTAAACATTGATTTGGGGGTCCAGTACATCCTAAAATTTCCAAAAATATGTAGGTTTCCTAAAAAATTGTAAACATTGATTTGGGGGTCTAGTACATCCTAAAATTTCCAAAAATATGTAGGTTTCCTAATCTCCCCAAAAAATTGAACGAAAATCTATTTTTGAACATAAGGAAGTGGACTATAATGTCATTAGTACAGTAGTATTCAATGGAACCGTTCTGTTGTATGGCAAACTCGTGCCAGCGTCATGTACAGACAGCAGACAAGGAAGTAAGTAAGTACAGTGAAGCATCATAAGGACACACATAACATAACACATGTGTTTCCATACTTAACACCATGCACAATTCCTTGCGGGTTCAATAAGGGTGCATTTAATAAATACAAGCACAACATCTGGCCCCGAGATTACGAAACTTTCTGAGCACAAAACGTACTCAGACCATGACGTCACATGACGTTTTATGAACACAATTCTGAGTTGAGTACAGAAAAATGGCATGCATCGTATTCCGCATGTCTCATTAGATTTTAAAATGCCTACTGAGCCCAATCCGCAATCGTAGCAATACAAGTCTTTTTGTAGCACAAAAACTAAATATATATAATTATAAAAATAAATATAAATTACAAAAAATCACATGCTTGACTGCGAGTGAACTTGAGTTCTTTAAAGGATTGTCGATGTCTGTGATTTCATGGCTTCAACATTATTATTTTGATTTGTACGTTCTTCTTGCTAAAACTCAATTCATGATAGCAAATTCATCTAACACAGCCATTATATTCTGTCCCACTATAGAACCTCTATGTCCTAGTTATGTATCCAAATGGGCCCATACTGTCCTATTCATTCATCTCAAATGGGTACATTATGACTTACTATTGTCTCTCAAATGGGCCCATTATGTCCTAGTTTTGTATTCAAATGGGCCTATGATGTCCTAGCCATGTATCTCAAACGGGCACATTATGTCCTAGTCTTGCATGCCAAATGTACACATCATGCATCTAAAATGGCCCCATTTATGTCCTAGGCATGTATCCCAAATATGCCAATTTTTGTCCTATTTTTTTTTAGTGTTGTATCCAAATGGACCCACTATGTCCTAGTCCTGTATCCAAATGGGCCCATTATGTCCTAGTGGTGAGACTGCCCACTATTCTCTCCATGAGGACAGTCTTGTACTGGCTCCACGTCTCCTTGTCGTACATCACGCTCTTAGCCTCGTCAGTGGAGATGTATTGACGTTGCTGCCAATGGAACAACAATAATAATAATAATAATAATCATAATAATATAGACAAATATGATGATGATGATAATAATAATAATATTAATATTAATCATAATAATAATATAAACAAATATGATGATAATAATAATAATAATAAAAATAATAATAATACAAATAATATTATTTTAAATATGATGATAATAAAATAATAATATTAAAAAAAATATGATGATAATAATAATAATATTAAACAAAATATGATGATAATAATAATATTAAAAAAATATTATGATAATAATAATAATGATTATATTAGTAATATTAATTCATATTTAAATCGCGACATGCATGCAGAATACGTGAGACAATTTTGTTTTATTTTAAGTTAGTCGAACTAAAATAAAATCTTTGTTCGTTTCCGATACCCATAAATACCGGAATTGAAAAACGATTTATCTTAATTTTATATTATTATCATGTTGTTTTTTGTTTGTTTTTAAACACAGATTTACTGTAAGTATCGCAGAGTCTGGTAAATATGTGATGGTTCGAAAACTATGATCCATCACTGATAATTAATTATTTGCATGTGCTGGCTGTCGACAAGTAAACACACTAACAATAAATCCCTACTTTCTACGACCTACCATAGTCTCCACACGAAGCATGGTGTTGTTTTGAGCAAACTGAAGAAAGAATCGCTTGCTGATTTTGATGATCTCTGACCCGTCACTTACCTACGATACAAAGATGAAACACGCAATGAAAATGACGAGTTCAAATTAAAAACATAAACTTTCTATAAAATAGCGAGTCAAAATGCAATACATGCAAACTTTCTCTGCTAAAATCCACGGCATGATAGGCCTATTGGTCCTAGTAACAAAATGTTGGTTACAAGTTTTCTCTCTCAATTTTAAAACGATTTTTACCCTACATTTTTAAGTGTCAATTTTACAAAAATCTTTTAGGAAATCATAAATAAATCGAAAACCATCGCTACCAATAATCTGTCTGTCTTTGAGAAGAAATAACATGCAATAGTCAACAGTTCTAAGCATATTATGCAATAATTTTTATCTTTGTCGGTAGTTTAGCAACGTACACATGTTTGGGGCTCGATATAAATAGGATATGCTAAAAGACATGTGTTTAAAGATTTAATGATGACCTACCAGACTGACTGCTGGGCCCTCCATGAATGACAGAGGCGGGTCAAGACTTTCCAGTCCCTGAAAACACGTAACTTCCGGTACAATGGGATTCAAAGCAAGTATTGTATGCATTCATTTGATTACTGCTTCATTATCTATCATGGCACAACGTTTCCATAATGAAGAACCGTAATCTGTTGTTTTACTTAATTGAGTAATCATTTGAGATTAGAAATACATGTACTTGTTACAGTTGTTCTTTGAATGTTGCAGGGTATCGTTTCTGGAAGCTCTCACATCCACTACAACAATGGAGCCAGCCAGGATATCGTTTCTGGAAGCTACTTAGCCGCTAAGGGACCATAGCACTCTCTTAAGAACTACTAGCTATCGGCAAAGAGAGTGTTATGGTCCCTTAGCGGCTAAGAGAGCTTCGAGAAACGATACCCTGATCGCCAAGTATAGGAGAGCTACTAAGGTCTTATCTTGATATGGTCTCGTAGATGCTACGAGAGCTTCGAGAAATGATTATGCATACCTAGGATTATGACTGAATGCTATAGGAACAATCTAATAAAAATTAGACCCCGAGATTATGACTTGTTTTAGTATAATTTCAATCTGAAGCTCAGATTTTGTATGGGGATGTGAACAAAACTTTGAATTGAGCAAGACATCGTACGCGTACTCAAACATGTTTAGTAATCTCGGGGCCATACCTCGCTTCACTTATTATAAAAGTAAAACATCGACATTCTTTTGCTAAACTACAGGGCCGGTATTCATAAAAGTGCTTAAGTCAGTTTTGACGACCAACTATATATCAAAAACTGATTTAAGCCCTTTTATGAATACGGCCCAAAAGACCGATGTCCAAATATCTGAGCGTGTTTCGGATAGGGTCCCCTCCCCGTTCACTGAACAATCCTAACGCTACAAGAGTCGTAACATTTTAGCAACTCCGTGGTAACGTACAGGCGTTACGAATCTCGTAGCGCTACGATCATTTTGTGGAACGAGCCCCTGATTATATAATAAGATTGCTAGAGTAGGACACGTTAGACACAGCACACAAATGATAAAATATTAATACAGAGATTATACTGATATTACATATAGATTAATAAATGTGCAGAATATTAGTAGGGGCGTAGATAATGCCAATCTGTGATGCAAGCTGGAAGGACAATTGAGTATTAAATGGTTAATTAATAATGGATGTTCTCCATTTTAGTTATATTACATTGTCATGGACCCTCTTGTACGAAATGGTACAACTCTAAGAGCGTATTCGTTTTCAACACTCAACCAACCCTAGGGTGACGGTTGAGATGGAATTAGGCAATGACTCAACACTCATGATGATACGAATACCATCATTGGCTAATTTCATCACTCGACCGTAACCCTAGGGTTGGTCGAGATGAAACGAATTATAATTATTCAATGTTCTGTGATTGACTATACATAGGCCTAGATAGATGGTATAGCATGTTATTATAATTATTCACAGTCCTGTGAGTCAGTGCAGTTAATGGTTACCTTATAGTTACGCATATTCGCACAGTAGTGCCCTGGGTTGTAGATGATTTGTAGAAATATTTCGGAAATATTATCGATCGGATTTTAGCTATACTAGTATATATTATAGTATTGAAAGACCGTCAAGTGATTTTATTATGGAATATATAATTATATAGTGGAAGAGCACTGTGAAGTACATTCTCAGTGGAAAGATATGCAGATAAAAGAGCCATGCGCAAAAAGAAAAGTTGTCAAGAAAATGGAATTTAGGAATTGTGTTAAGAAAGGTATAGAACAATGGCAACCGATTCACAATGATTTTACAATACAATGGTCATCGATGACATTAAAGATGAATTTTAATTACTCACACAATGTATGTAGGGCATATTTACAATACAGTTCTATGATTGTCTACCTGTATATTTTGTCCTAAACAATACAATCGTGTTATCTCATAGATAGATAGATGTTGGAAATACATAGATTTTATACAGTGATGGCCCCCTTGTGAAAAAAAAATACACTATGTACAACGAATGGGCATACCTTTAACCATTTAACGCTAAAGTCAACCGGAAAAGCCCAATAGAACAGGGCCTTTGATTATCCCAGCAGTGAAAAGGTTAAACATAGTGAATTGGAAAAAGAGATCATGTGCAGATAATATAGCATTGAAATTTGAATACTAAAGAAAATAGTCCAGCTGAAAAGTATATATAACCGCATGCACGTCTGTGCACATGCTCAGTTGCCTAGTAGCAACTGTGATGTCATACAAACCTCCTCATCACTCGGGTGATATCGGAACTTTTCCGCGATATCGTCTAGTCCCTACAGTTAAGCATACAAATGTTACAATCCGCAGTTAGACCATCCACTCCAAGCGCAATCGCAAATAAAACTGTACTAAGAAATTAGTCACACTTCAATTGACCAACAAAACACTGCATCGACCAACAAACTGTTACGTTGTCTCTCACACATATTACACACAATATTTAATAACTTGGGCGACATTGAAAGTGCATTGTACAATCTGTGAAGTTATTACAAGTGTTAGATGTGTCCGTATGAAATATATTTTCTGTATAATAATATAATTGGTTACACTTGAACAAATCAATGATGTGTCTTATTTTATTAACACGCTAACTGCAAATACCCCCCCCCCCCCCATACTCCCGTTCACTAGCTCCGCCCAAAATCACTAGCTACGCTCAACCGTTCGACATTAACTCCTCCCATACAACAACGCTAATTAGCCCAGAATTTCCGCCCACCGGTCACTACCTCCGCCTTCCTATTTAATAACTCCACACATCCGTACACTAGCTCTGCCGACCCGTTCATTAGCTCCACCCAGCCGTACACTAGGTCCACCCAACCGTTCACTGGCGCCGCCCACCGGGCACTAGATCCGCCTTCCTATTTACTAGCTCCGCCCACCGGTTCACTAGCAACGCCCACCCGTTCACTTAGCTCCACCCACCCGTACACAAGGTCCACCAACCGTTCACTGGCGCCGCCCACCGGTCAATAGCCCCGCCTTCCTATTGACTAGCTCCACCCACCCGTTCACTAGCACCGCCCACCCGTTCACTTAGCTCCACCCACCCGTTCACTAGCTCCGCCCACCGGTCACTAGCTCCGCATTCCTATTTACTAGCTCCGCCCACCTGTTCACTAGCACAGCCCACCCGTTCAATTAGCTCCGCCTATCGGTTCACTAGCGCCGCCCACCGGTCACTAGCTCCGCCTTCCTATTTACTAGCTCCACCCACCCGTTCACTAGCACCGCCCACCCGTTCACATAGCTCCACCCACCCGTTCACTAGCTCCGCCCACATGTGCTTTAGCTACGTCAGTTATATTCACAGGCCACTCCTACTTACAAATACGTCTCCGGGAGCCAGCGTATCCAGCAGAAGATACGCCCTCCTCTGCAACTGATCCTTCTTTCTTCTCGGGGATATCCCAGCATCCATTTCGGTTTTCTCGCGCGTTATGAACGTCTTGACGGACTGCACAATGTCACCACCCCCATGAAGCAATGAACTCGACTTGATCAGAGTGGCGCTACCCCTTGAGTGGGTGGAGGAGGCGTGGTGAGACTTGCTCACTACAATTGGGGGGAGCTGGAAGTCGCTTTTACTCTTCTGAAGAAGACATGCACAGAAATGAAATAAAAGGAGTATGAGAAATCAATGAGAAATGCTTTGACAATATATAAATGTTCGATGAGCACTTGGACAAATGCGAGTTAACCAACAATGTATTCTCCAATTTATCGAATTTATCAGAACACTGTTTAAAAAATGTAGTGCGCTGACCGGCGACTGCGAGTTTTAGTATCGCCGACCGATCGCACAATATCTAACATGTTCTGATATTTGGAGCACCGCACACTAGACGACCGAAACCCGACGGAAATCGGTGACGCGTCGGCGACGAAAATCGCTAGTGTGCGGCCGCTATTGGCTAATAAGAGAACTCTGTGAAACAATACCCTGGCTCTTGGAAATACAATGATTAGTAAGTTGAAGATATGCTTTCAGAAAGTAAGAATAACCTTCTCTGGTGAACCGGATGTGGAGGAAGCATTTGACTTCCGTTCCCGAGGGGACGAGTGCGCAGAGTCAGACATTGATTGAACTTCGTCTTCTTCCGGGAGAGGAGTCGGTGGGGTTTCATCTAATAATACGAACGGACTTTGGTTTTGAATCTTTGCATAAGCATGAATACTATTAGTAACAAATATATTTCCTTTGCATTCAATTTAATATATTGATATAATGATATTTTTGTGAATTACACTATGTTTTCCTTTCTAAATCATATTAATGAAATTCATATAACAAGGCAGTTTTTGAAATACATGTACTCTCAAATGTACGTGTTTTAAAAAGATATGTTGCAATATGATTGGATAACGGCTCTTGGAATGTCATGGGTACCTATGATGGCCTCAAGGGAGACAACTTGTCTAGACTTCTTCCGGTTGTGAGTTCGGTCAGAGAAGGAACCAACGGAGACACTGCCTGTGCGTCTCTTCATCAACTAAACAGACGATGTTCAAAGCGCAATTATAATATGTATATTGAAGCGGCCGTAATAGAACCGCCAATGAAGCGGCCGTAAATAGAACCAATTCCCTTTGCAAGTATTATATTAGCGATAGTGACAGCTGCAGCAAAGATAATAGTAGTGGCATATTCATTCAGTCAAGGGCTCGTAAAGATCTAGCATTGTAGTGAAGTCGAGCAGAAAACATTTGACTTTCAAGAAAAGGTGAAATATCCAAAAATGTCAAATCATCTGAATTGAAGTCATAGGATATCATGTGTGACGTCACATACCTCAGGCAAGTCTACATTACTCCGGCTCTTCATTTTCCGCTGCTTGGCTAACAGCCCCAACATCTCTGAATTTAAAAGTTGGTAAATGTTAGGTATAATAACAATTATGTAGACACGTATACTAGTACTTTATTGCGAAAATTAAAAAATCACATTACACTACGAACAACTCATGCAATATTTTACGAACGCTTCGATGAATTACTATGTGCATAGAAGATCCGAATGACGTCACGAGGGACACAAGTGCTGTTACTGTTACCTGATGCGTGACTGAAAGCCCTGCCACACCCAAGTTCCTCCGTGTTCTGGTTGGCGAATGTTGTATCATTGCGCACGTCCACTACAAACTGGACACGTACTACTTTCACGTTACCCTGAATAAGGAAATGTGAGTTAAAATAAAATAAAATTAACAAACGAGCAAACAAAAGAAAGACACAAACAAACACTAACGACACAATAACACAATAACTTAAAACTAACTGCCATTTAAAAGTCAGTACTGTTACTGTATACATGATGACACAAAAAGAAAATATCACTTACAGATTTTACAACGTATATCCACGGAGAATTGTGGGCATCTTTGGCTATTAATCGATTCTGTCTGAAATATGAATTAGTATACACAGATAAATAATATATTTTTCATAATAATAATAAATAAATAATATAATAAATACATATATAGCGCAAACATGTAGAGTAGCGCTGCTCAGAT
This sequence comes from Lepetodrilus elevatus, assembly GCA_034780755.1. Lineage (NCBI taxonomy): Eukaryota > Metazoa > Mollusca > Gastropoda > Lepetellida > Lepetodrilidae > Lepetodrilus > Lepetodrilus elevatus. The sequence continues at coordinate 12,478 of JAVCKZ010079427.1, forward strand.
GCGCTTCGTGGGGGGTCTGAATAAACAGGAAACATTGTCAGAATGCGGTAGCTTGGCTACATGGTCATTATTGCCAAAAAGTATAAATACCCCTAACACAGGTATCTGAGTATACATTTGAGTATACATTTTTCGTATTGTACACGAGTATGCATGAGTAGCCTACTTATGAATATACATGCGTATGAGTATACATTTGAGTACTAGTATACATACATATGCATTTGAGTGTGTATAAATGAGTATTCCTTTAAAGGACATCTCCAGTGCCAGGACATGTTTCTTCTAATGGCTAGTTTAGCATGTTTTAGAACGTTATTAGCAAAAAATATTGTTCAAATATGAATGGTATTGGTAGAAATGAGCAAAAATGAAGCTCGTT
>JAVCKZ010079438.1:0-12858 GCA_034780755.1 Lepetodrilus elevatus
AAGATATACAAAATCGGCTATGACAAAAGCTAGATATATCTATTCTAATTGTAATGTCAAAATATTATGGCAACAGAGTGTATAGTGTGGAAGATAGGATACCAAAACCACACATAGCAAAACCGTTTTTTTCATTTTCTCATGAATATTTATTTTTATTCAAATATTGTTTACACCAAAACTAAATTACATAGGTGGAAACTGCTTATTGTATTACACTCAGTAATGTTTCCCACATACGTGTACCAAATATCAAGGACATATGTTTAATAGTTATTAAGTTATTCCAAAATAAAACACCACACCGTGTTCTAGCTAGGCCTGCTACCTTAATATTAGGAATACTAGTGCTCGAGGCAGGGGATAGCAGTGGGATAAATCTACATAGAATCTGATTGGCTACGTTATTGCAATCTACAGAACTAGGTAGGTGTCCTCTTCAAAATATCATTATAGTTCACCAATATTTAAAGTGATTAAAGTTTTCATTTTGCATATTTATGCCTGGAAAAATAATCGTATTAAAAGATGAAAATATAAAGTTCACTTCAATGATATATTGGAAAACATATATAAATACTAAAGAAATTAATGAATTACACATTTCATTTCAAATATGAAGCACACTTACTATTGCTGTACAGTATATATAAAGCATTAAGCATGAATATGCAAAGCGAAAAGCATGAAAATGGGGGAAAAAATATATGATTAAATATGATATAATATGATATGTCAAATGATTAAATAAAATATGATTACATTTCTTCAATCTTCAAACATCACATATAATGATGGTGAAAACATTTTATTAGTTGTGAACATACAATCAGGTGAATGCACATACATGCAGAATGCATTTAATTCATGTTAGAGATTAATTTGAAGCCCAATTTGAGAGACATCGCCGTTTTGGGCAATATATAATGGGATAACTTACCAGGATTAGAGGAATGGGATATTGAGGGTAAAAAGTTCTATTCTAGGGTTTGTAGTGGTCTTGCAAAAATATCTAATGTACTATAGATGAGCATGTATGATGACATATGTATGATGACCGACAGAATGCTGCTATTATGAATGTCCCATTTTACAAAACAAATAGCGCTTAATAAATTATATTTTATTATTATTATTGTCATTATAATTATTATTATATTTATCAGAACCAACATCTCCACGAAATAAAAATAGATTTATTTTTTTGAAAGAAAAAAAAATTCAATTAAAATTATAAAAAGATCTCAATACAAGTTAAGTTTTTAATAAAAAAAATATATACATGTACTCTAAAACCTAAATTAAAGACAGAAAACATAAATATTTCGATATTGAGAAATCTTTTATGAAATTGCGAAGAAAAAAAATATTGCCACGATGAGAGTGAATTAATGCCAATGTGAGTGAGGTTAGATGATAAAATTAACAAAGAGTCTTCAATAAATTGTACATTACTGTCCCGTGATAAGCATTGTGGAAGTGCGAGCTACAATTGAAGACAGAAAGACAAAGAAGATAGTGTTGGTGAAAAGCCAAGTCAAGTCCAATCAAATCAAATCCCATCTAAGACCGAAACCTAAAACATGGGGAACTAACCCTCGTAAACTCGTCTTCCAGGGCTGTCGACGACATTGGTACAGGGGGAGAGGGGTGGACACTGTTCAGGGGGAGGCCATAGCCTGTGTCGCCCCCGGGGGAAAGACGGGGAGGGGGTGGGGGCAGGTCGGAGTGCTCGGTGGTTGTCGTGGTGATGTATTCGTGAGTTGCTTTACGGTACGCGTCTTGTTGTCCGTATCGGCGGTTGAACTCCACCTCGCGTCCCTGCCGTTGCTCTTTGACCGCCTCGGCAGCCTTAAGGGGGAGACAATTCACGTCGTCCATATCTATGGGCACCTGTATATGGCGGCGGGAGAAACCAACATGCTCACGTTAAAACAAAATAGTCAACGACGAAAACAGAAAGCAACTACAGCAACACCCTGAGACAGTACCAGCTTTGAGGTATTAAAAAAAAAAGAATAAATAATTAAAAGATTAAGAAATATTTCAGAAAAAGACATTCATCTTTGCTATGGTATCACACGGAAGCTCGTTTAGTATTCTCTATTTCCAGGAAATTGTAAACTCAGAACTGGTACTGCTACTGACTCAATCAACCAAGGCAGGTGCTGAGGAGAAAAACTACCGTACAATAATGACATGCATCTACAAACATTACCTAGAAATAGAGATTTAGTCAAATCAATGTATAGAATACACATTTAAATACATATGTACACCAAAGGCATCTTCCACATACATTTTAAGACATTTATTTTTTCTTTCTTTTTTTTTGTGTTTTTTTTTTAATTGGGGTTTAGAGCCACTTTCAAGATTCTTTCACTTGTATCACAGCTTGTCTGTTTGGGTCAGGAGGAAACCTGCAACACCTGTAGCGCTGAATGTTGCAGAAAACCTATGAGCACAGGTTGATGGTGATGCAAACTACATTACCATGGTACAGACTGCACATCAGAAAGGTAACTTTTGTGAACATTGATGCCAGGCTCCTGGATAGTTACTAGTTACTAAAATAATTGATGACTTTACACAATAGGAAATTATTGCAAATGCACTAATAAAAGATAAAATTCACTGACACTGTTGATTTTTTAAATTTAAATAACCATAAAAAATTGTCAATACAGAAACTATTAAAACACTTTAAAACAGAAAACAGTAATTTATGGTCATAGAAAAGTTAGATATAATTTATGAACATTAAAAATAATTCTCTACCATTCATAGACATCCTATATGTGTTAGTTGTATTAATACCACAGTAACGATATGGAAGATGCATTTGGTTATAGCAAACCAACAAAAATAGAATATTAAACAATACTACAAAAAAAAATAGGGTAATATATTACAGTACAACATTCATTCACATATTACTCAAAAACATATACTTCATAGAAATGCAAATAAGTATAGCATATGAAATGTCTGTGCATGGGGTACATTGAATTTTAAACTGCATGTAGATTTGCCAAGCAATAATTTTATTGTAGGAATTTGTCAGTGTTCACTACTTGTTTTAATGTTTTGATTGAAATACCGGTAGTATTTTTCATCACAACAGGAATATTTCACCCATATGTGATGACATGTTTATAGGGTCGGGGCCATTGTAAATGTTTTTAGGGCTTTGTTGTGGGTGCTTTCATCAATATATTTTGTAGTCAAAGGTCAAATGTTGTCTGGCAAGAAACTCTGGATGTGTAGTGTGTTTTTTTCAAATAAAAATCCGAGAGAGAAAAGCTGAATTAATAATACCAAATACCATACATACAGAAAATTTGATTTAAAAAAAACATCAATTGAAAAATATATATTGCATGCTTATCTCTAATCCTGATTAGTATGGAGAGGGGAACAACGACAAGTCAATTTTTCGGGGGCTGGCTTCAATTTCGACCAATGGGCAGTCGGCTCTGAAACACAAGGCTGGCAGTCATGTGACCTACCTCCGACGGTGACCACCCGCACTTCTCCAGGCTGTCTGTAGTACTGTAGCCCGAGTCCGCGCTGAGCACTGTGTGCCGCTTCCACCGCGATTCTGGGGATTCCAGCAGCATGTTGCGAAGCTCATCGGACGTTCTGGAACGGGGGAAAATGTACGTCACAATCTACGTCGCGTACCAGTAAGGAAGTAAATATGGCTGTTGAATTTCTGTAGGTGAGCGAGATTTTGTTTTACATCACCACAGTGAGTGAATGAATATGGAGTTTTAACATCGCTGCAGGAATCTTTCACCCATTTGCAACATCACCACAGGAATCTGAATTCATGCAGGGCCTCAAAAATATGCCTTGAATATGTGATTTGAATATATACCTTGAATATGAGCCAATGGCAGTCGATAAATGACTACACATCAAAATTGACTACATGGCAGGGTTTCTCCTGCTTCCCATACGTAAAATGTGCAAGTTTGGATGCACTTTATAAAAAAGAATTGTTGGTAAGTATATCGACATGCGTCTCCGGGACTCTCAAAAATTGAATCCTAAGTGGAACCCTGACATGGGAAACTGTCAATAACAAGATTTGGTGAATTTTAGCGTCATTACAAGCCTTTTTACCCAACCATTTTCCACCAAATTACGCAAGAAAATCAAACATTATTTATGGAATTATTTTCTGGTGCCACTACTCACTGCTGTGGAGGTAATGACTTTCTGGCGAGTTTCTTCATGTCCATGTCGTTCAGGATGCCTCGCTTCCTGTCCTCCTTCACCGCCTCGATCTGCAAAAACTTCATGATGTGTTGTCTCCCCCTTGTACACACCTGCAAGAATATCAACAGCCTCATTGTGAAACGTGGAGGTAATTTGTCGAAATGTAACCATATTCTTGGTATCGATAGAAATTGATCGATTTAATTCGTTTTATGTCACGGGGGGGATATTTCACCCCACGCGACGACTACTATATTGATTACCAATCTCCGTTAATTTTCTTTTGAATAAAAACTATTAACTAGAAAGTAATGTCAAGAATTTCTCATTGTCTTTATAAATACCCACAACAGACTTATTACATACTAGTATATATTCAGTGATTCAGCTGCAATAAATTTTGTTTCAGACAATTGTCCCGAATGAGTAAAACTGAGTAAAAGCATTTCGGACATTTTGGTAATAATATATATATTTTAAACATGCCATTTAGGACATTTGAAAAATAAATCGCTAATGGCCGATGGGCAGCAAAAACACTGATTCATGTTATTTTACTTACGTATGCTGGGGGTAATGATAAAGGATTGTGGTCCAACACCATTTCTTCTAAGGATTCAATTTTACGAAAGACTGTGGGGATTTTCTCTATTCTGTTGCTTGAAAAGTCCAACCTCCGGAGATTTAGTTTGCAAATTTCTGAAATGAAAGAAAGAGTTATTATTGTTTTTGCTTTATTGATTTTTTGCCACAGCAGGAATCTTTCACCCATACACGACGACAGAAATGAAAGACAAACAATAGGAAAATATACAACTCTTGTTATTGTGGTTATGATATCTTTTGAAATATTGGATTTGATTGATAGAATTTATGCTTTACGTCGCAGCGGGAATCTTTCACCCATAACGAAATATTGGAAAGTGTTAATGTATTTCTCAGGAATTATATAGATGCCAATTTTCATGACGACAATTTTTATTTCAGAAGAAAAAAAGTATAGTGATATCAATTTTCAAAGATTTTACATTTCAAATAAACACGCTCAAACACTTTTACGACTAGTTCTTCAAATCAAATCATCAAAACATTATTTTCTTTAGAATAAATTGACCACTATTCCACAAACAAGTCTTCACAGGAAATTAATTCACATTTTGGTCAAACCTCATTCACATTTCGGACAGACAAGTTTTACATTTCGGATAGACGAGTTTTGCACTCACCCGGAGGTAACTCCACGAGCAGGTTTCTGCGTACATTGAGACATCGGAGCGAGGCGAGGTCACCAATCTGACCTGGGAGGTGGGAGATCTCGTTACAACTGACATCCTGTAACATGGAGCAGATCCGTGTCATAGTTTTATGTAACATACAGTTGAAACATAATTGCGTACCATTTTTCTAATGTTAGCTAGCAGTCTTGGTTCATTTATTTAGAAAGATCATATAGCCACAGCAACAATTAGCATCACAAAATAAAGTTTTAAAATAAATTACAATAAATTAATTTAATTAATTAAAAGAAGAAGAAAAGGTTTTTAAAAATACTATTGTTCTCACCAAGTCCATGAGTTGTTCGAGATTCCCGATCTCCTCCGGTAGCGAGACCAGTTTGTTGTTACTGGCTAACAACACCTCCAGCGCCTGTAGATGACACAACGTGGGCGGCAACACAGAGAGTTGGTTCCGACTGCAACATAACCGTTCTAAATTACTTCACTGGCGAAATATTATTATGATTAATTATTAAATAAAATATATAAAGAACAATGGACAAATGCGAGAAGATTTGTACAATGTTTTTCTGATTAGATAATTTCATTCATACGATGGTTGGTATGTTTAATGTGCATATTACATGGACTTTTGTACTAGGGTGTTTTTATCACCATGCAAAATGCATATACAATTCTAATCATGTGTAAAAGTCTTATTATTGAATTATTATTCTCGTAAGACAATGGAGTCAATTAGTCCAGAATGAATTGAACTATAAAATCCTAGATATTACTTCAATCTAAGTATTCATGATGTCATATTAAATTTCTAAAATCTATTAACTTTAAATTGCAAACCATGGCCACAATAAATTAACAAATAATATATTGAACATCCATATTTTCTTTTGCAAAATGTTATTTGTAATGATTCCAAGAAACATGAACCTCAGAGAGGTAAGAGTTGCCTCCCTTATTCTGATTTCTACTGAATGCTACCTTCCTACTACACATCCATTGTAAATACACAAATCTACAGGCTTATCTCGGACAGTTCATGCAGTAAAGATTACTCCATTACAGAATGTACCAAAACAAATGATGACTATCACAGTTTTATCTGAGAGAAAAAATAGCATTAGAGCGCTAACTAGAGTTATATCGGTAACATCCCATTTCTGACAAATGGGGCTTACCCTATCAACATATCGTTATCTCACCTGCTATTTCTTTATACAGGTAGTTTCTAAAAATAATATATATTTATATGCCATTTGGTTCACTCACCTCTAACAGATACTGCAAAATCTGATATTGTTTGACATAAATTGGCATTAAATTTGGCATCAGCATGATAAAAATCAATTTAGAAAATACTAAAAAAAAATATTTGTGTCTAAAAAAATATAATAAGTGTAATACATTGACGAGAACTGTTAGGCTTTTAAAGAAAAGAAAATGAACAACAAAGAGAATAGTATGCCATTAGAAGGGTTAGAAAATAGGAATAAAAAAAAAATCAGAAAAAATATCTGAGCTTGGGCATGAAATCGTACTCAGAAAGTTTCGTAATCTTGGGGTCATGAAGCCGCTGTTGGACCTGGCAGGTACATATTACACATCGCGCTCCATTGAAGGGAGTACTCTATTGAAGAGAGGTCAGCATTCCCTCAAACTCCAATGAATCAGCACTTGGAACTAATTACCAGCAATGTGTGAAACAGGTGCGATTGTTAACGAGGGATTCTCGTCTCGACAGAGGTGTCCCCTCACTCGGGCACTCTCACTACTGGATTAATCACAGCCATCGCTCCTGTTTGGCATCCTTGGCTGTCACCAGCAGCAAGAGGGTTAAAACCATTGTACACCAGTAGATGCGATAATAGTACTGGCAGGGATGGAAAATAACACTAACCTGGGCCACTTCTTCAAATGCTAAAGGTATCCTAAGGGCTAGTATAAATTCAGGATTGTTGTATCACTATTGGGGCTAGTCAAATTTTATCGGCAAGTTTCCATCCCTGAATTGCTCTGTGACAGTACACACACAGTGACAGAATGCATAATAATAGTGACAGTATGCATAATAATGCTATATTCTGCCCAACAACTGTAAACCTAAAATGCCTAGACAAATTTAATTGGAATATAAATACAACAGCCGAATTGGACAAAGTTGTTGTGGCTATGGTAATCTGGGTTATCGTTTCACTTCTTTAAAGCTCTCTTATCCAATATGACACCATACCGCTGTCATAAGTGCGCGATCCCCATGTATAAGAGATTGCTACGAGAGTGCTATGGTCTCATCTGTATCTTCGTGAAACGATACCTTGTGTTATTGTGACCGTATGGAGTAGCCATGGGTAAAACTGGAGTGGTTACTTTGTCGGTATGTGATAGTTATTGAACCAGTTATTGTGATTGCCACTTGTCAATTGAATGGAGAAACATCGACCTTCTCGCAACCCTCCAACCCAGAGCTCGATAGTAAGGATTGTCGCCTGCCCCGGACAAGCATTATCGACAGGTGGACAAGTGAAATAACTCAGAATAACAAGCCCTTTACCTACAGGGCAAGTAGTTTAATTTCCGACAGGACACAGGGACAGGTGCCTCACACGGTTAATGTAGAGCTCTGCCACCCACTCCACCTAACACACACAGAGTTTCCATCCAGCAATGCCAAGCATGGCCACAGTTGGGTTTGCTCCGTAGGTAGGTAATTACCTGAGGTTTAAATGAGTTAATGCTTGAAGCTGCATGATGGCTTCTGGTATGACTTTGATCACATTGTGATAACAGTTCAGTTTTTCCATAGAATGGTATTCACACACATCAATGGGCACATCTCCTAGTCTGTTCTTGGATAAATCTGAAATAAACAAAAACAAAACATTAGAATAGGTGCTATGCAGAAAACAAATTAATATTTAGCATAAAACATTTATTTTTTCCCCCAATTTAACCTTGTCCCTGCTGAATAAAATCAAAGTGTTCTATTTTTGCATGTGATCTGGCAACTTAAGTCGACTTCAGCAGGGAGAGGGTCAATATTCAAACCAGTTCTTTCCAACAACATTGCATGCTTAGTTCCTATTTTGGAATTGGTGGCAAAGTACGTCCCGACACCTAGATTACGGGGGGAAAAAAATTACAATTTTATGCTCAAGCTCAAATTTTATATGGGGATTTGTGAACAAAACCTTGAGTTGAATGAGTTTCTACTCAAAAACATTTTGTAATCTCAGGGCTTGTTCAGAGGTAGAGCAATAACAACACATGTGATTTTCTGATCATAAATTGTAAACAACAATAAATCTCAATTTAGGTACAATCAGTAGTGTGTAGATTGATACTTCTGTAAGAAATAATATACAGTGGCAAGCATGGCACAAGGAATACCACTGGTACAAGGAATATAAGGAACATCAGGACAGACATGACAGAGATAACACACGCTTCCCCCAGACTGACCACTTGAGTCCTGCAAGGAGATCATCTCTGGCCTTAGTTATTCACCAAGGGGCTTCATATTCCCTAACACGCCTAATGAGCTGGCTAGTGGATCTTTATTGACTTGCAAGATGGGAAATTGGTGGACTGTGGGGAACGAGATCCTATTCCTCTGCATATTTACAGCCATTTGCCAAGATTTAGCAGACAATCAGCCGACGACCAGCTGACAACCAACTGACAACCAAGATGGCAGACCACTGGAAGGGATCTTGTTACTAGGTAATAAACACTTGTGAGAGCACTGCATGTATTTTACATGGTCGGTTTGATTGGTATAGAGAGATTATGATGAGATTGTCAAGTCATAGATGAGATAAAATGGTAATTTTCTCAGGTGGGTGTAATGATAAATGTCTCATAATTTGAAACAAGTATATTGATAAGTTAGCTGCTCAAAAATACACTTGTATATAAAATATATAATAATAATAATAATTATATTAATAAATCATGTATACCACTGTATACAAACAATCTTACTGTATTTATTACCCTGTGCATAAAATACTATAACATTGAAACTCATGGTCGTATGATAACGTTACAACATATGTATTTCAATGACAGCATAAATCATGGAATTAATAATATTTGTCTAATAAATAACCACAATATCCACGGATGCAGCATTTTCTATATCATAAACTCAAATTTCACAGACCATGCAGACAGTTATAACGGATATCAAAATTAATTCCTCTGCCTGGATAATGGATCCAAATTCAATATAATTATATGAAATTACTACCACTGGTAGGTATTAAATTCAATCAGGTCCAAAGAAAATAATAGGAGGTACAAAGCATCCAGTTCACATGAAATACTTTTAAATTATCATAAATCAATTTCCATTCAGTTGAAATGATCGTGATAACTATTTTCTGTTTAAAATTGTCTATACTCAACACAATTAATATGATTCATTTTATTGTTGTTGATTATAAATATAACTTCAAATTTAAAAAAAAACACACAAAAAAACAACAACAATACAGTAATACAATTTAACAGCACTAAAGATTAATAGAATAATAAAAAATGTTTAATTTAGGATGTTTTTTAATTGGGGTTTGGAGCCTTTTTTCAAAATTCTTTCATACATCGCTTGTCAGTTTAGGACAGAAGAAACCCTGCAACATCTGTAGCACTGGCTGTTACTGACAAACCAAGGATGATAATTGCAAATGCCACAGTACAGACAGTATCATGATCACATCGGATAAATGTTACTCCTAATCATGAATGGACTTCCAAACTCTCACGGAATCAGGTAAAAACTGACTGCGAATGCTCCTTAAAATAGTGTTAAAACTGACTGCGACCACCCTCAACCATGTAAAAACAGACTTCCATCAAATACCTGTGAGGCGATTCTGAGGTGTCTTAGCCTACCTCCAGCCACCTAGAAAGTGAGAGGTATTTATTAACCCCCTCGGTCTATGGGTCTAGTGGTCTGGTAAACATTTATCCTGGTTTCTCACTACACCTGTTGCAAATGTCTCCACACACGAACACAGACACACACAGACACACACACAGTCAAACACACACACACAGAGAATTCCTGCATAGTACTACACATCCTATCTATGAGCATTTCCTTCCAACGAAAACGAAGAAATGTCACGGCAGATTTGTTCTGCCGCTGTTTCGAATTAATTCCCAGCCGGAGTAAAGTTCGGTGCAAATGAATGCGGAAATCTGCTGCCATGCCACATGGCTTAACCCTCCCCCTGCTGAATGAGTCTCGAGCACTGCTCTACTAGTACTACATTGGGTATGTTGGGTTGCCTCCAGCAGATACAGGGTTAATGTGATCAGGCTCATATGTGATCAACATCATACTCTGAACATTATATTATGATATACAGTTGTAGGCACAGGGACTTGTTGAACGAACCCAGTATATCTCACTTTGGTCAAAACCAGTCAACATAAGGTTGTTCTTTTTTCCCCAACTTCAAACGATAGCATTAGCAAGAATAATGGCTACTTACCATGCACCAAATCCACCCCCTAAGGCATGCTCAAAGTGCCCCATTATTATACCCGGTCAATGGATCAGTGTGCACTCAGTGTTCTTTTTCAACTCCCTGGGGAGTATGATAATGTATACAACTCAAGCTGATATTTCCAGAGCTACAAGGTGAACATTCACATGACCAATTCATCCTACCGATAATGTATACAACTCAAGCTGATATTTCCACAGCTACAAGGTGAACATTCACATGACCAATTCATCCTACCGGATAATTAAATTTAAAGTTTGTAAAAAAAGATTAAGTTTGTAAAACTTATTTTGCTCAAAGTCAGACATACTGGTTCAGCTCTACAAGTCCCTGCGACTACAAACCACGACAAGCAATATCAGATTTCATCATTTATGTAAATTAGTCAGCTAATTGCAAGACATTATGAGGACAACGGTGACACACACAATCATGTTAGTAGGTCATACTTGTCTGCATTAATAAACATGATGACATGCCACTTCTAATATCATTATAATACATAATTAATCTGTTATTTAATTTACAATTATTTATTTCATCTTTATAATCAAATAATTGCTCATATTTTGCATCCTGCTGCTAAAAATACAACCAAATTAAAAACAATAATTATTTAACAAATACTATTTATTGTTAGATTTTCATGTTAGAGATGCGAAGAGCTTTATATTATGTATTTTTTTAAATAATTTGTTCAAGTTTATTTTATTGAGATAATGACATGATTGAGCAAGCGATTTGTTGCATAATATTGCATAATGATATTGATCTTCAACACAATGATCATGAGTCAGTTATTAATAAAACAACTCCTTGCTACACTTAAACAATACCACGGAAGAGGAAGCGATGAATTGCACTTAAATTGCATCTAACGTTACAAAAGAGCCTCAATTATTAGATCACACTGGACCCAAAATGTCATTTAGCCTCGTAATAATCGTTCCCTATCAACGGATGAATCATCAGAGTTTTTTGTGAGTCACTCCCAAATTTTAAGGATATTACCAAAATGTTAACTTACATTCGAAACCTACTCCAAATAATTATTTAAATTTCGAAATAATTTAATTTAAAATGTAATTTCTAAAAGATCATTTAAACTACAACCTTCTACATGCTTGGTGCCTAGTTTCTCGAAAAGAAAAGTAACTAAAATGATTTTAACTCAATTTGCATTTCTTGTGAAAACAAACTCAGTTCCATGAACTCAGTTAAGTTCACAGTTGTTTTTTCAAGTAACACAGCCATGGCGACGATACCTTTAAAACATTGCGATAAATGTCTAATGAGCTAGCGTTAATTTCCAGCCCTGTTTAACCCTCTCCCTGCTGGGTTAGGCACAGACACAGGGTATCATTTATCGAAGCTCTCGTATCTACTACGAGACCATAAAGACTCTCAGCGATCTCAAATAAATGGGAATCGTGCACTTACGAGAATGCTATGGTCTCATAGTGGAAATGAGAGCTTTCGACAAATGATACCCTGCTCCTTAGGACATCTCCAGTTGCCTCCAGCTGGGAGAGGGTTAATTAAAACGAGTGCACTGATATGATACATATGTTACAGCGTTGATAAAACTAAAACCGAAGGTCAAGTGAGCCATGGTGAAACCAGACTTATTAACTGGGATCGACACTATCAAGAGCTAGGGGTTCTTTCCTATGCTAGACTTCCTCGCTGGAGCAATGTCATACACCGAGGGCAGGAAGTCACACATTGACGTTCAAGCTGTCGTCCGATTGCCAGTCATAACATTATTGTCATGTAAATCATATCGTATCATACCTTAAAAAGTTATACCGTATACCGGGAAACTTACGAGGGAGGTTATTTTCGTGGTATTCAAGGGTAACAGGGTGACCTCGAAATTATGT
>JAVCKZ010079449.1:0-12858 GCA_034780755.1 Lepetodrilus elevatus
ACTGAATCAGTAGTTATGCATAAATACGTTAACACTGTCGTCTATGGGATTTTAATTGGTGGTTTATAACCTATAGGTCTACAACAACTAAATTAATTGCTAAAAATCTTCTTTTTTTCCCCAACCCTAAATATATGAACATGACCATTTTATTAAAATTGTAATTTTCTAATTATTCGAACACAGTTATTTTTTCAAAGAAACTTTTTTTTTTTTATTATAATCCTTGAAAAAAATGGTAATATCATTTATTTTTTCGACACGGGCACACAAATTGTCCCAAAATATTCGAATACCGATCATTTTCAATTTTTCGTATTTTTCTAATAAATCAAACATCCCCAAATTTAATTATTTTCTCCTGTTCGAATAATTAGAGTAATTACGGTATGTTGATCTATTCCAGTCTCGCCGTGGCGGCCATCCCCGAGGGACTGCCAATAGTGGTGACAGTAACACTGGCTATTGGCGTCATGCGCATGGCAAAGAGGAAAGCCATCGTTAAGAAGTTACCTGTCGTGGAGACTCTAGGTGAGAGGGTGCCCGTGACTGGGAAGTGCTGCACATCATCAACATCAGTTTAACCCTCTCCCTGCTGGATTGGACACAGGCACTTCTCTTTTAAGGCATCTTCGGTTGCCTTCAGCAGGGAGAGGGTTAATGAGAGTTTGTCTTTGTGTTCATTTCTAGGATGTGTTAGTGGTGTGTGTTCAGCCTACGGGCTGTATAAATAAGCGTTTGTGTGTATTTAAAGGGTGTGTTAATGTTGTTTTTGTGTTGACAACCAGGTTGTGTTAATGTTGTTTTTGTGTTGACTTCCAGGTTGTGTCAATGTTATATGTACAGACAAGACTGGCACGCTAACCAAGAATGAAATGACCATCACACACATTCTGTCGGCAGACGGTCGCGAAGCAGAGGTGAGACATTGTCCTAGGTTGTCACAGTTATCTGCCCGTAGCTCTTCCTACAAGATGTTATCAATCTACACCAGGACATCCTTACATGAAGCTGTGCTAGCCACTAAGACACAATCGTGACCGGGTAGTGATAGCCGGTCTCATCCAGAGAATACTAATGCTGGCCGCACAATAGCAATTTCTGTCGCCGATTTTTGTCGGCCGCCCTGGCCGGCGACAGCGATTTTTAGTCTCGCCGATATCTAGCATTTTTGATATTTGGAGCACCGCACACTATGCGATCGAAACCCGACGGCAATCGGAATGTTGGGCCGCTATAACGTTATGAACGAATACCCAGATCTACTTCTTCCTTTCAGGTGACTGGAGTTGGTTACCATGGCGATGGTGCTGTGTTCTGTAATCAGGAGGAGGTGAAGGTTGACAACTATCCGTCCATAGTCAATGTCATCGAGGTCAGTGCATGGAATACTGTTAGCTTTGTTGTATGCATTAGATAATACCGTATTCGACATATTAAACGCCCTGCTCCAATAAACGCCCCCCCCTTAACTATTTTAATAATGCCAATATTTCATACATAACAAATTCTGCCATTTGCATTTTTTTCCAAGGTATTTAATGCTAGAATTACCTCCCTTTGGAAAATTCTTTTTCAAAATTAATTATTTTTTAAATAAAATCTTTTTTAACATTTTCAGGTTTGTTTAAATATCACACACAGTAGTATAAACTAGAAATATTAAATATTAAATTGTCCCCTGTTTCAGGTCGGTTGTGTATGCAATAATTCTGAGTTGAGTCCGGATGGCCTGAGAGGTCAGCCCACGGAAGGCGCCTTGATGACCGTCTTACTGAAGGTAAGCAACGACAGCAGCCAACACAACATCGTACACTGAATCCAGATGGAGAAATAAGAAAATATTATACAGTGCTCCCTCGATATAACACCCTTCGATGCACTGCGGATTTGGATACAACGCCCATTTAAAAAAAAATACATAAAAATACAAATATAATGCAGGTATTATACCGCGGGTGGCATGTCATGGACCACAACTTCAACGTTATATCGAGGGAGCACTGTACTTACAAAAATATCCAATCAAAACAAAAGAGTATTAACCCTCTCCCTGCTGGAATACGCAAAATCAGGGTAGAAGAAAGCATGCAACTGATAAAGAGAGAGATAGATAAGAAGACGTGTGAGAAAGAATTTCCACATAGAGAAAATCATTAATTAATTTAAATCATGTAAAATAGAATTGGCGTGTAGAAAACTAATGGTATTGTATGTAGTAAAGATTTTGTTAGAGAGAAAAAAGTACACTTCTACACAAACATAATCACCAATACAAGTTGACAATATATGAATTGTTGCGATAAGACTATTCTGCTACGACTGGCTTTAGTTAGTGCCCGACTGGCTTTAGTTAGTGCCCGACTGGCTTTAGTTAGTGCCCGACTGGCTTTAGTTAGTGCCTGTGTGGTTGTATCTGTTTTCTATTGTATTGCAGCTACATATGCGCGATGTGAGAGAGAAGTACGAGAGGATTCAGGAGTGGCCGTTCAATTCTGATACCAAGTACATGGTTGTCAAATGTGTCCCACTCACCAGACAGGTAATAATAATACATATACTGTAAATCACAAAATTAATGCGTCACTAATTTAATGCGACCTCTGGAATTTATACATAAATGTGACACCAATAAAATGTGAATGGTCATGTCTCCATACATGTTTTTCCTGGTACTTACCTTTAATGCACAGAAATTAAATGCGACAATACGGCGGTCATATTTTTCGCATTATTATTCTGCTCGTAATTAATTTCATGATTTATAATAGTTTATGTCGTGGGCTATCGTATGTATTTATAACATGTTGTGAAGATGATTGTTGCTCGACTTCAATGTCTGTATTCTGATGAGTGCAGAGATTGTTAGGTGTAATTAATTAGGAAATAAAGTTCTACATTGGTATTAAAATCGGAATAAAAATCGTACTTGTAAGGGAAAGATAGTTATACCGGTATCAGAATTTAAATTTAAAAAAAAAATCAATATTAAAAAAAGATAAAATAAATAAAAAATTACAATTGCCTGATTAGTGACCTTTGATCTCTTGATGATCTTGCCACTTTAAGGGGAATAACTCCTGCACAATTTCCTTCAGCCTGTTTTTGTGTGTGTTCAGTTCAGTCTTTGTAAGTTTACTCCTTTGCTATTGTTGGTGTTGCCAGCAGGCTGAGCCCGTGTTCTACGTGAAGGGTGCACTGGAACGGGTGCTGCGACTCTGCTCCACCTACCACTTCAACGGCGCCTCGCTGCCACTCACAGAGAAACAGTGGCAGCTGTACACCAACCAGGAGACCAGGCTCGGCAGTGCCGGGCTCAGAGGTCAGAGGTCATTCTGTCATTGCTTGTCACATGTTTAATATACTGTAATTACTCTAATAATTCGAACAGGAGAAAATAATTAAATTTATAGCTGTTCGAATTATTAGGAAAATAGGAAAATTTTAAATAATCAGTTTTCATATGATTAGAGACAAACAAATTAAAATACAAAATATGGTTGTAAATGAAATGGTAAATAGATGAAGGATTCAATAAATAAAACAAACAAATATTATTTGAAAAATTACTGTTCTAGTAATTAGAAATTAGGAATTGAATTGTTTTTGTCATGTTCGTATTTTTAGGCTCAGAAATAAATTATTTTTGGCAATTAATTTAGGTGTTCAAACTATTAGAGGGTTTTAATTATTGGAGTAATTACGGTATATCTCGTGTAGAATCTGTAATGTGGAGTATGAACCAATTCCTGTAGTATTCTGTATATCGTATTTTTTAAAGCTCTCATATCCACTATTCGACCAAAGTGCTCTCATAAGTGCACAATCCTCATGTATTAGAGATCAAGAGTTCTTGTATAGTCTCGTAGTGGATATGAGAGCTTCGAGAAACGATAACCAGTCCGACAGTTGCCGACACGTGACCTGTATGTTGTACTGCTGTGTTGCAGTGCTGGGGATGGCCACTGGGACAGACATGAACAACCTGGTGTTTGTGGGTATGGTGGGTATGATCGACCCGCCGCGGGAGGGGGTCCGCGAGGCAGTGTGGACACTCACAGGGGGCGGTGTCGCCATCAAGATGCTGACTGGTGATTCTGAGCAAACCGCCAAGGCTGTAGGTAAGTGTGTTTATGTTTGATGTCCGTTCTAGTTGCTCACGGCTGTACTATAACACTCAGCACTATGTATGACGCAGGTTTCGTCCTGCCCTGCTCACAAGCCGTCAAACAAGCGAAAGAATCTTGAAATCGGATCTAAATGAATGGATGAATTAAAAAATTAGTGTCTTTCGTCACATCAGGAATATTTAACCCTTGTGAAAAGTGGCATTAAGACCCCAATTAAGAACAAATAAAACACTTTCAAGGATCTTGGCACAAAATTCATCTTTAACCCTCTCCCTGCTGGATTAGGCACAGATACTGCTGTTTAGGGCATTTCCGGTTGCCTTTAGCATGGAGAGGGTTAATGGACGAGATTTGGTGTATTGTTTACCCTCAGTGTAGCCTGTGGTGTTTGCCTGTGTCTAGCTTCCCGAGTTGGTCTGTACGCGAGTGGAGCGTCGTCGCTGTCCGGAGACCAGATTGACCAGATGGACAGTGGGCAGCTCCAGAGGGTCATCAACCAAGTGGGCGTCTTCTACCGCGTCTCCCCCAGACACAAGCTCAAGATTGTCAGGGTAGGCAGGATTGTCTTCTCATGGCTAATGCAGTGTACCACTGTACACAAACTCCACACGTACAATGTAGTTCTTGTAAATGTTCCCACAGTGACAATGGGACAGGTGGTAGCACAGTGGTAGAATGTTTTGACTTCGTAGCCAATAGGGCTGGAAAGTAATGGCGGGAGCCTCATTGTGAAACTGACTTCCGGGGACAGGGAGGCTCCTAATAATGACAACTACTATGAGGATAAGTGACAAGCTCATATAACTGCGCATTCATTAAGAACCAGTTGAGAAAAAAACATTGTTCCCATTATTACGTCATGACTATTGTTCCTAGTCTACTGCAGGTGTAGTGATGTACAGTGCTCCCTCGATATAATGCCCTTCGATGCACCGCGGATTCGGATACAACGCGGGGTCCAATGTGGACCCCATTTTAAAAATAATAGAAATTAAAATTAAAACAAATTTAAAATGTTCTCCAATTATATTTGTTGGTATAACGCGGGTGGAATGTCATGGACGCCAACTTCAGCTTTATATCGAGGGAGCACTGTATGTGCGAAGTGCAGAGCAACACATTTGCTCTAGTTTACATGTTGTCCCCACCACTTACCAGGCCTATAAGTGGTAATTCTGCTGGCCGAAATACCAGTAGGAAGAGTTTACACCACACACGGCTACAGCGACACCACCCTACACTGTCGATGTGTGAGATGTGTACAACCCACCTTGTGAGCCGCCCAGTGCAGAGCTGTTCTGCCTCCCTTGTCCTGCAGGTTGACCTGCGCCCCGGCCTTCACCAGAACCTCAGCACACTCCAGTCGGTCGGCCAGAACGCAGAACATGAGAGGACTCCGCCCGAACTGGTCGCCAGCGTCCAGGTCCGCGGGGTTGGCTGCAGGACCAAATAGGTTAACGGTGGCTCAATATATTTAGATGTGTTATTAATTTGAATATCTACATGTTCATAATTTGTAGGATTTTTTAATATATTTTTTGTATTAATCACGCGCGATTCATGGACCATTTTAGGACATTCCAATCAATTGGAGCATTATGGGTATCGTTACTCAAAGCTCTCGTATCAACTATGAGAGCATAACGCTCTGGTAAGTGTATGTAAATAAGAGATGGTTATGAGAGTCTTTATGGTCTCATAGTAGATATATGAGAGCTTCAAGAAACAATATCAGGGTTCCACTTAGGTTTCAATTTTTGAGAGTCCCGGCGACGCATGTTGATATACTTATCAACAATTTTTATTAATATTTAGTGTGTCCAAACTTGCA
Organism: Lepetodrilus elevatus; assembly: GCA_034780755.1. NCBI lineage: Eukaryota > Metazoa > Mollusca > Gastropoda > Lepetellida > Lepetodrilidae > Lepetodrilus > Lepetodrilus elevatus. Next base: position 5,962 of record JAVCKZ010079449.1, read on the forward strand.
ACTTTTGCGTATGGGACGCAGGATTGCGCGTTCGGAGAAACCCTGAATATATTATTATCATGGATGGCAGTCATCTTTGGCTATGTATGGACCGTCGACAGGAACGTACCTGCGATGAGTCTGGTGAGGGTCGGCTTGTCTCCATTGACGGCCGCGGCATGTAGTTGCGTGACATTCTCCAGGCGGCCATTGCCACTGGTAAACGGTCCTTTGGGGTTTTCTATCTGCGGCACCGTCACTGAGGCACTGGATGGCCCCGCTATTGCTGCCATGTCATTTCCAGAGGCCTGAAACACAGAAATAACACCTGAATAATTGATTTCCATGACCATAAACACACGTAAGTTGTACATTTACCGTTGAGCTGTTGAAACAAGACAATTTTGCCAATTCTGGGATTCGAACAAAAGTTGCTGCTCTACACACTGAGCCAAAGGGGCAACACCACTCTCTGAGCATCTTTCATCACATCTGGTTTACACTGTCACAGAGCAAATAGACACTCGCCCGGCAGCCCGATCCATTTCTCCTAATGTTAACTCTTTCCATGCTGAAGGCAACCAGAGATGCCCAAAGAGCAGTGTCTTTGCCTATCGAGCAGAGAGAAGGTTAAAGGTATCCTACGAGCTAGTAGAAATTTCATGTTTTATTATTCATATCATTATTCACGAGAGACATATGCTTTGAAGTCAAGTTCGATCCATATCCCTGCACAAGCCCATGGTATGAGAATCAAAATATGCATGTCTCAGGATACTTACTTCAGCAACATCTCCAGTACTCTCCTCCCGGTACGTGTGAATAAATCTGGGCGTGAAGCAACACAGACACAACGCTCTCGATAGGCTACAGCCTCTCAGTGACGTATAAAGAGTATGAGGACTGTCGCCAGAAAACATGTCTAATTAAGACGGCGTAGCTACCTTCACTAAAAGGTCACCTGTTTCAGTGATTGTTACTTCTCCACATAATAGATATCACATCAGAATTAAATATTTGTCAATCTTTGAGAAACTCAAAATTCATTAAAATATGAATACACAATCTGGGCACAATGCATATTATCTATAGTGTCTATTCAACCACGATGTATATTGTATGACAGTAACCGTAATCTTGTAACCATGGTAACTCCAAGATATGAAACGAAAGCACCGGTATCATGGTTATCATGTATTGGGAATAACAACTTCAAACCATAGCTGAGTGACAGAGAGGACATCAAAAGAAAGCCTTTGCAAGGATTTCGGACAATTCTGATATAAACAGGACAGACTGAGGGAACAAGATGGTGGAGGTTCCCACAGTAGACTGGAACAGGGCTTGTTGGGAAACCTGACACTACACAGCCGAGTTGAGATGGATGATGTCTCTACTGCCTGTATCATACATACTGGTGCCAAGTTAAGGAGGAGGAACTGTAGAGCTTCCATTGCTGGTGGGAGGAGGGATATGGGTTGGGGGTGGGGAAGAGAGGGCCCCAAATCCTGGGGATGTGGTGGGGTGGGGTGGGGTGGGGTAGGGTAGGGATTTATTATATGTGAGGATGTAGAGAAAGAGGAACCGAGATAATACTAGAACATGTAGTAGAATAAGACTTTTTCCATTGGACAATTAAGTTGGATTAATACCCAGATAGCAAGGCAACAGTGGCCCAACGTTCCAGGATTCGTTGGTCCATCATTGGATTTCTATGTTGGCCCGTAATTTTATTTGTATAAAACATTAAAAGGTAGAACAATAGGTTTTGTTTTATTTATTTTGTGATGTGAATATGATCAACGCTTAATGTTATCTGTTCAAAAACCAGGTAACAGAAATTGAATGAATTTAATGAATTGATGAATGAATGAATGAATATAATGAATGAATGAATGAATGAATGAAAGAAGTATTTTTGATTGATTACATATATATAACTGTATAATGTTTTAAAGTCACAGGAAATATCTCACCTGCTCACGCGATGACAGCTGATGACAACAATGTCACTTAATTAATAAATTACCAATAATTAGACATGCAAGAAAATTAAATTAATATATAATTGATATGGCATCCTTATCCTTATCGTTAAATATTATCAAAAAATTTTTAGTATTTTTTAGAAGACACCATTTATCATGGTTTTCTTTGCAGCAAGCTGAGTTGATTTTAAGCTGTTCAGTCACGTGACACGTCACTTAAAACACCGACAAGTCACAAGGCACCTGTCTCTCGAGACACAAGTCACAACGCACCTAGAGCCAAATGACAACAGCGTACCAAACAAACATGATTGCAGATGCCAAACTTGGATTGCTTCCGTGTAAGAACGATGACATGAACTCACCGTCATTGACGAGTTCACATGTAAACATTCCACTACCAGCCGCCATGATGTCGTCAACGACAATAATCTGATGCTTGAAAGCGAAAGGTTGATTGGCCTACTGAAGCGAACTATTGTTAAAAAATCTGGGATTGGAAGATGAATAGTCGATCATTTATTCACCTAGTTCAGTTATTTCCCTTAGAGTTGTGAAGTAAACGTAAAATCATATTTTTCAATGTCTGATTTTATTATACCATTAATTATACCGTGTATAGATCTATCATATATACATTAGCCATTATGTACAGATATGATAGATAAATAGATAGATAGAATGCGCAAATAAATAGGTATATATATATAGATAGGTGTATATGTTAGCGGCAATAAGGACAATCAGGTAATAAGCAGCTGATAAGGTACTGGCTAGGCAATAGTGTCGTTGCCTAATTTAATCAGATGTTCACTGATATTTCTCTTATTACCTAAGGCAATAAACTTATAGATAGATAAATAAATAAATATATATATAGATACAGATAGATAGATAGATAGACAGATAGATAGACAGATAGACAGGCAGACAGACAAACAGGTAGATATGTGTAGGTAATGGATAAGTAAGTAGGTAGGTATAGTATAAATATTGATATTCATATTATTGTACATGTACTGTATATGGATAGGCTATGCTCTTATGATTTGGCACAAGTAATAAGTGGACAATGCACACATGTTAATGGATATTAATATCAGTAGTGTATTGGGTAGCAGAAGATTATCCTACTCATGAACAGACTGTTAATTATAAGTAGTGTAGGCTTATTCCACACATTCATTCACTCTACACTACATATGTGTTTTTTTCTTGGTGTCTTCATTCAACGATGCATGACATATACCGATAATGGCTGCATACCTTGTATACCGAGACTCCATTAAATGCATGCATAGATAGTCATACTGTATGAATATGCATGTTTATTAAAATAAAGACTACCTACTAGTTCTCTATATGTTATTGCTAGAAAATATGTAAAGTCCAATGGGTGACTGATAACCTGATCGTATCTAGGATTCGTTGCTGCCCCACACTGAATCACAGGCTGAACAATCTAAAGTGTCACCGTAGGCAAGTGCATGGCTTAGTTATTCGAAAATGCCCAGCAGAGAATGGGTACCCGGAAGGATGAGATGAAAATGTGAATGATAACCTTGTAGCGCTGTGAATGGCAGCTTGGGTTGTATACTCCCCATGGAATTGAGAAGGAAGTTAGAGCACATATACGAGTTAATAATGTAGACCGGCGTTTTGAGCATTCTTTCGAGTGTGGATTTGGCGCTATATAAATTTGCACATTATTATTATTTATTATGATTACCCAATAGTATAGTGCACTTTTAACATAACAACAATATGTGTAAAATACGACTGTACATTTGGACCGTAGGGACTGCAGTAATATGGTGTGGCAAACTGAAACAGTCAGCAATACAATGAGTAGAAGCAATTATATTAGATGGAAATAAAACAGGAACGCTTAGCTGATGAATTAGGCTACAAATAGAATATGGAAACAATCACTATAGTAGGTCTACGCGCTGTCTGTCGGGTGTTTTTACCAGACGCATTAAATGACTATTTACAACGTATCATAGCATTTCGTTTACCATACAGTATGCTGCGAAGTATACATTGTCTCATGTTAAATCAATGATGGACCCATTTGTCATAGTAGAGCTTTGATATAATGTAATGCACATTAGGGTATGTACCTGGCTGTTGGATGTTTACGACATGCTGTTTTGACAATGTTATATCCACAGCCTTTCCACGACTAATGTTTGGCCAATGCTGTGTGTATACATGAATGAATGAACCGATAAAACAATTAGTACATATATTTTATTAGACAACTTGCACGCAACTTCAACATCCATGATCCAGACCGAATGAACATTTCTATATCATGTGCAGTTCCAAGGAAACCAATTAAAAAACATTTTGAAAACTGGAAAACTTTCTTTGAAATGTGTTATGTAGTTGCTAGTATTTCGGTGGATGTCTTTGAACAACAAGCCATTGCTGATATTGGTTTTAATTATTGTAATACAGTCGACCCCCGTATAACCGGACGTCAGATAACCGGCTTCCTTGCTATCCGGACGGTTTTTACCGGGAACCAATATTTTCCTATATAAAATGACTCAGGTAACCGGAAATTCGGTATACAAACAAATTTGAATGTACATAGCCTATATTATTGTATAATTGTATTAGATTCGCTATACCAAGGGGAGAGCAATCATAAAGACAATATTTAACAAGCATACAAATGTTCCAAAAATGCGAAAACATGCGATATCTGCCATTAGGGCTACTTCTTGCCACAAATAGAAATCATCATTGTTCCTACGATCTGGATCCGGTGTGTCCTTCTTATTATGGTTCCTGCGCATGCTGGTTTCACCATCTCGCATGACCTTTGATTCCGAATAGTTTAGTCTTGACATCGATTCCAGTTTCTCCCAACCGGTTAGAGGCACAAGTACATTGTTAATGAAGGCTTTCTTCTTGCCGAGGATTGGGACGTTGAGGTGATGGAAGAGGAACATATTGAAGACGGCCATGATTGTTGCGAAGGATCCAATAAATAGTGTCACCACCAAATAGATTCCTGTATGGACAATAAACAGTTCTTCAGTCAGCATTACAAACATAGTATGGGCCCTATGTCTGTTTTAAAAATATTAATCCTATGCCCATTCAATAGGATATGAAAGGAAATACCAGCTCACATTTAAGATTGTCTTGGATTTGCTTGGCGGCCATCTTTCTTTGAGGACATATTTGATTTAGACCATTTCTGGGAGTTCGATTTTTGCCCAAATGTTTTTTTGCCAAAATTTATTATGTTATTCTACAGAAAAACCATCAAAAAACGTTTTCTTGCATTTGTTTTGGGTCAACTGTTATATTCACTGGACTAATAATCATGTACCCAATCCCATTCTATTGTGAATACAATTTATTTAAACTAAACTAATAATCATATGCCCACTGGCCCACCAAATCTATGTAATGTCAAAGATGTTTCTTGGCAATCTTTTTGATTTTTCATGATTTTTCTTCTCTATTTTTTTAAACATTTATTTTAACATTTTCTTTTGGTACCAGTGTAATTGAAATAATTGCTACGAAAGGTTTTTGACAAGGATATAGAACTCACCGAGAACGGAGATATGGAGGGAAGTTGTAGGAATGTTGTCGGACACCATGAGCATGAACACGGAGTACGCCAGGAGAACGGTCAAGGCGTAGCTGGCCTTCTCGCCGCACTCGAAGGGCAGGATGAAGGTCACCACGACCAGGAACGACAACATGGTGGTAGGGAGGATGACGTTGACGACGTAGAAGTATGCTCGTCGTTTTAAGACCAGGGTGAAATCTAACTGGGAATACGACCCTTCTGTTTCCACTAACATCCTTCTTGAAATACTGGTTCCCTGCGAAGAGAATATTATTTTAAAGGAATACACTTATGGTCGGTTGAGATAATGTGTCATGGTCAATCATATTACCTTAAAGTAGGCCTAGAGTATGTACATTTTATGTATCTACCCATGTAGGTTTTATTGGGCAACAAGCTATATTTTCCGCTTGTCCCACTGCTTTTCAATACCGGTATGTTCATTTATTTTTGTGTATCTCGCTATGAAAAAAATACCAACACATTGAAAACATGAAACGTGAGCTGTGGAATAAGTCGTTTTTTTGGTACGCGAATAACCCTCTCCATGCTGGAGGCAACCGGATATGCCCTAAAAGAGCAGTGCCTGTTTTTAATCCAGCAGGGAGAGGGTTATTCGCGTACCAAATGGAGTAAATCTCAAGGAGCTGTTTAGAAATTAAAGACTTTATCATACTATAAAATACGATCAATCTGTGAAATGAAATGTTACCGTTAATTTGATCAACTATCAGCTTAGATATTCCTATAACATTAAATCATTGGGTTTGTTATTTGAGATGGATGCGAATCAATGTTCCATTAACATGTTTTGTGGTTTCACTGTTTCATAACTGCACACGTACTTTGCCTTCCAAACATCATGAAACATTGGCATCCGTGTTTTTGTACCTCTAATATCCATTCTCCATTATGATGAAATTCGCCAAGATACACCTCTGACGCCAAGTGTGTGAGGTTGACTTCCTTGACGGTGTACGCCCAGCTGGTAATCTCTAGCGTACACCTCTGTCGGTCGAAGGGGTAGTGAGTGACGTCAATCTCACAGGAAGTGGTGAACAGTTCCGGCGGCTCCCACAACACCTCCCCCGTGTGGGCCACTCGTATCAGCAGGTCGTCATCACCAATCACTACTAAAGCGTTCATGCTGAAATAGATGCTGTTTGGATAAAGAAATATTACAGTATCAATGCGAGTGAAGAATGAAGAGGCAGAGAAGAGGTATATAGTCTGGGTGAAATAGGAAATTTGTGGGAAAAAAGTAATGGAAAAATGGTTTTGGGTTTTTCTGAATCAGTACACCCTATAGTATCTCAGAAAAAAAATCCCCAT
>JAVCKZ010079460.1:0-12857 GCA_034780755.1 Lepetodrilus elevatus
AATTAAATGCGTCAATACAGCGGTCGCATTTTTCGCATTAATATTATGCTCGCGTTAATTTCATGATTTACAGTATCACATTGGTAACATTGCAACCACACTGAAACTACACTGAAACTACACAGAAACCACACAGACACCACACTAACACCTACTTTGGATCCCTTGGGTCCGCCCAGCTGGTCCTTGTCGTTGAGTCCCCACACAAACACGTGCGTCTGGATGTCCTTGGAGGTCAGTGACCTCGCCTTCTTCCTCCCGGTCTGACTGACCGTCCCGCCGCGCTCGTCCTCCTCGTCCTTCTCCGAGGCCAGGAAGGAGAAGTTGACGGCGGTCTCATCCTCCTCGGACCGGTGTCGCCCAATGATCTGCAGTCCGTGGATCTTGCAGTCTATCCCACTGCTGCGGCACTGCCGGATGTCGATCTCGATCACACGATGGTACTGGAACACACAGGCTCAATGTTATAGAGGACAGGGTCAAGGTCAGAGAGAGGACTTGCATCAGTAGTGTTCTACAGTGACACACAGATACTGAGATAACATAGCGACACTGTGATGACTTACAGTGACACACAGAGGACTTATTTCAATGAGACACAGAGGGGACATATCAATGTTTATGTTAAGACAGGACTTATTTCAATGATACACAGAGAGGACTTACGTGGGTGATACACAGAGAGGACTTACGTGGGCGACACACAGAGAGGACTTACGTTGGTGACACGCAGAGAGGACTTACGTGGGTGACACACAGAGACTTACGTTGGTGACACGCAGAGAGGACTTACGTGGGTGACACAGAGAGGACTTATGTGGGTGACACACAGCGAGGACTTACAGTGACACACAGCGAGACTTACGTCGGTCATATCCTGCAGCAGGGTGACCAGGGTGTCCATGGAGGCGATGTGCACGGTGCGGAGCTCCTTGAGACTGTGCAGACTCTCGCCGCCGAGCAGCACCACCATGGACGGCATGTAGCTGGAGTCGCTGGGGTCCACCAACATGTGCAGCCGGTTGATCACCACGTCCGGCTGCATCAGGAGACGCACCCAGTGCTGCGCAGACACAGAACAGCATTAGACTCTCAGTACCAGCAGCTTAATAGCAGCGTGTCATCACAGATAGCATTTATTAGAATGTCTAATTTCCTGCAAAACTGATATCCATACCGGTATTCATGATGTTCTTGTTAATATATTTTCCAGAAATTGTCAATAAAGGAAAATTAAGAAGAAGAACATAACAATAACATTAATAATAATGTGAACTAAATCAAATCTACTCTCAAAGCTGTGCTACATATTAATAAAGTAGCCATCAAATTGAGTAAACTAGATCCGCAGACTAAGTGTTCTCTGTGCGCTGGGACTATGGTGATCAGGTGCACGTTGCTAATAACAGTTGTAACTGGGCTCCTGCCACAATAGAAAGCGTTGACCTTACAATAGTTCCGAGCAACGGGGCACATGACTTGTGGACAAAGAACACCAGGTGATCCCCCCCCCCCCCCCCGACCGGACGTGCGTACCTTCCCCTGCGAGCCCGAGCTCTGCCAGTACCCGTTGTTTCCGTTGATGAGTTTTGACGCCTGGTTCTCGCGCGACGACACCTGCATGGCACGGACGCACATGTGCCAGTCGTCCACCAGTGACCCGTTCACGATCCGCGGCATGAGCCTGTGAGGCTTTCCAGGCTTCCCGATGTACACGGGCTCTCCCCCAGGCTCCGTGATCCGGTTGAACGGGTGTTTGTGGGTCTTGATGGACTTGAAGCAGGTCTCACACAGATCGAAGTCGTCGCAGATCTTACACTTGTATCGCGGGCCGGTGACCGGCGAAACGTGGCAGCCGTTACATCTGTGAAGAAGACGTGTAGATGTTAGATATAGCCATGTCAAGATTATAGTTAGTCGTGTGTGTAGATGTTAGATATAGCCATGTCAAGATTATAGTTAGTCGTGTGTGTAGGGACAACAAGTTGTGGCCTGGTACAGAGATTACGGAATGTTTCGAGTATGATTTCTTGTTCAAGTTTAAATTTTAGATTTAAAAGATTTTGTACGAGCAAAAAATTGTACTTGGCTTGAAACGCATTGAAATCTCGGAGCCTGTTGTCAGTGAGTTAGTCTCAGTGGTGTCTGGAGTCGAGCATAGACAGATAATAATTTGAAAAAGGAGACCTGGAATCGTTCACCAATACGTGACCAGACATGGTCCAGACATTTTGAAATGCGACTCACGATATCCTGGGATGTGTGCTGGGGACTTGCTCCATCTCGTCGATCAGTCCGGTCCAATGAGCTTGCTGTGGGAAGTCCACCGTGATGTCCCGCACGTTCAGATTGACGGCTGAAACAGTCGCAGACAAACACGCTCAGGAAAATAATCTGATGATGTATCTGAAAATAGTCTGATGATGTATATAAACTAAAAATCAATTTGTGTCCTTTATGTTTAATATGCACTTTCTTCTTGCAAAGCCACACAATCAAAATATGAAATAAATAAAAAAAATAAAAAATAAATTGTACGAATCTTTGTTCACCCATTTCCCAAACCCCCCAGCATTTTAGCAGTTATTCTGGATATTTGTATCAATATAAATGTAATAATAATAATAATATAAATAATAATAATACAAAAATATGTTAATGAACCTGGCCTCGTAAAATCTACAAATAAAAAATCCTAGGTAATGTTGCCACAAAATGGTCAGTGGTAACCATAGTGTTGGATTTGAACTACAAGCACATACCTGTGACAGTTCCCACACAGTCGTGAGCCACTGACCCCCACTTGTAGGTCGGCGTGGAAACTGACGGCTTCACTCGGACCTTGTCCCCGACCTTAATACTCTGACCTCCAACTGAGGAAAAAAAAGGTCATCGTTAATTAAATCACAAATGCCACTTACTGAAAGCGCCAGTCCAGTTTTAACCACTTATGAAACCTCACCTAGCAAGAGCGTAACACAAAAGGCATAGGCAAAGACTTGTAGTTGATCATGCAGGTAATAAGATGCTGGCTCTGATATGACGTTGGTTCCGGTGGCGCGACTCACCTGCCGTGACGTTGGTGAATCCCAGCAGCTCCACGTGGATGTAGCGGACCCAGTACGACCCGTTCTTCCGCTGCCAGTCCGCCTGGATGTTCAGGTCGTGGAGGCCATCGCGGTCCAGCTGTCACGACAGAAGTCACACTAAAGTCACGCTGAAGTCACACTAAATTCAATTTTTAGTTTCAAGGAACTATAGCTTCTACTAGATGATCACAGCAGACAAATGTCGCCAGGGCATTGCCAGACATCACCAGGACATTGCCAGATGTTACCAGGGCATTGCCAGACGTCACCAGGACATTGCCAGACATCACCAGGGCATTGCCAGATATCACCAGGACATTGCCAGACAACACCAGGACATTGCCAGACATCACCAGACACACGTACCTTGATGACTTTGCCGATGTCTGTCTCGTGGACCTCCTCGTACGTACGGCAGCAGCGGACCAGCATTCCCAGCTGGATGTGGTCGCGCACGTACATGGCGTACTCGTCGTTGCTGAGGAAGTCGGAGCGCTTCTTGAACGGCGACGGACACGCCGCGCCACCACCCCTCTCCCCCGGGAGGAACTGCTGAGTAAGCCATATAGAGATCTAGTCACGACACCTCTTTGACATACACTGGTACACATCTAGTCACGACACCTCTTTGACATACACTGGTACAGATCTAGTCACGACACCTCTTTGACATACACTAGTAGAGAATCTAGAGATCTAGCTATAGATCTAGCCATATATTGATTGAAAATGGGCTCTTAGATGATTGTTCACAAGTGGAGAGGGGACACCGCTGAAGATATTATCTTAGTAATATTGGAAGGACACAAATGTGGACACGATCCTATTACGTGTCGAAGGACATACGTGAGGACATTGTCATAGTGTTAATAGAAGGATATAGATTAGGACACTGCCCTAGTACTAGTGGAAGGACATATGTGAGGACGATGTACTAGTGGGAGGACACACGTGATAGGCCTAGTAGGACATAGGGGAGGTAATCATGGTGGCACTCACATCGTATGTGTCGAAGTCGTCCAGGTCGTCGGACACGGACTCGCTCTCAGAGAAGCCGTCAATGGAGGACAGACTGTCGGTATCAGAGTCGTCCTGGCCGGGCAGGTCCTGGTGTTCTATCAGCCAGCTCACCATCGCCTCCGCGGACGGAACCTCCGACGTGCTGAACAATGAGCCGCTCGCTGAAACCACGGCGGAGACTGACAGTTAACTCATCCACACACTGACGTTATCATTTACAGACCAGCTCACATGGTAATGAACAACGATTCAAATTTATCACCATTTTTGAGAACTAATTTAACCCTCTCCCTGATACATTTTGTTAGGGCATTTCTGGTTGCTGTCAACATTGAGAGGGTTAATGGTTCTTTCTAGTAACTCCCATCTACGTAGAGTAAACTTCGAACAGACAATGATATTGCTAGTATGTAATATCTGTTGTTTGCAGAGTTACTTGACGCCGGAATATATAAATAATTTTTACTTCCATTCCCATTGGACTTTTATTGAAAACCAGATATATTGCACATTGTTTGAAGAAAAACTTTTATTAAATTGATTGTTACCTCCATTCCCGAGGACTTTAATGGCAAACTCCACGTTCTTCCTGGGGAAACCCATCTCCATGATCTGCTGGACTATGGGGGAGGCCGGCGGGAGTGACGGCTTCATCTTGCGTGGGCGGGGCGGTCTGACCAGGGTGGCGGCGGGTGGCGGAGGGTTGAAGGTGGTGGAGGACAGACCTGAGGCCACCATCTGATCGTCGTCGGAGCTGGTGTCATCGTCCGAGTAGCACGGCTGTCCAACCTCCGCTGTCAGGTACTGACACGTGGCTAGAGCCGCCGCCTGGAACAGTCAGAATAGTCACGACAGTCAGAATAGTCAGAATAGTCACAACAGTCAGAATAGTCACGAGTCAAAATAGTCACAACAGTCAGAATAGTCACAACAGTCAGAATAGTCACAACAGTCAGAACAACAGTCAGAATAGTCACAACAGTCAGATTAGTCACGACAGTCAGAATAGTCACAACAGTCAGAAGTCATGACAGTCAGAATAGTCATGACAGTCAGAATAGTCACAACAGTCAGAATAGTCACAACAGTTAGAATAGTCACGACAGTCAGAATAGTCACAAAAGTCAGAATAGTCACAACAGTCAGAAGAGTCGCAACAGTCAGAAGAGTCGCAACACTTCCAGGTCTCACAGTACAGGTGTGTGATTTATTATTTAACGTCACAGCAATAATCTTTCATCCATAGACGACAATACTAACATATGGAAGACAGCTTTATCACAAGCCGTTATCGAAGATTCTCCAACCATGCAGTCAGTGTTAAGAGCCAAGGTCATAGTCAAGGTCAGTGTCAAGGTCAAGGTTAGTGTCAAGGTCAGTATCAATGTCAAAGTGTAGATCGAGGTCAGTGTCAAGGTCAAGGTTAGTGTCATGGTCAGTATCAATGTCAAAGTGTAGATCAAGGTCATATTACCTCCATCTCCTCGCGGAGGAACATGGCCTTGAGAGGTGACGGCTGCGTGGCAGCGAGGAGGAGCTGCTGCATCAGTGAAGCCATGGGCGCCGTCTCCGCCGCGGGGTCCTCCTCGATGATGCCGAAGCCGTCGTGCGAGCACTCGGGCGCCACCAGCTGCGACAGGATCTGCCGGAGGTTGTCCTGACGACTGAAGAGCACGCGGGCGGCGCGCAGCAAACTGAGGCGGATTTGTTGTTTGCGCAGTTCCTTGATGTTCACCGTGAAGCCTGCAAGTAGAGGTCAGAGATCAGAGGTCAGGTCAGGTCAGGGTGAGAATCATCTAGATAACAGTGTGCCATCAGTAGTAACTGTCATATCATTCAATAAATTACAACCAGGGAAAGTAGAAGTAAATAAAGAATAAAAGGGAAAAAAAGAAAAGAAAACAAGAAAAAATAACAAAATAACAAAATTCCAATACAATTAGGGGAAATAAGAAAGGCTAAGAACAGCGGCAACTCACCTGTTGATGTTGTCATGGATACCGACTCGATGCTGCCGGTGCTGGTTGCTAGCGGCGCGCGGGGGATCTCCTCTTTCCGCTCGGTCCGGAATCCCGCTCCCGCCAGACTGACCAGCTTGACCCAGCTGCACAAGAGACTGCCGGACATCGGGAGCCGCTCGATGCTGAACTCCACCAGGGGGAGCTGTAGACAAAATGGTGCACCATTTAGAAAGGCTCTATGTACAAAAACTAGATGCAAATAACAGAGAATTATTAACGAAAAACAACCTTATAAAATCCAAATTCCATTAGCCATATTATGTGGAAAAACTCAAATATTGCAAATAACAACAAAGTAATATTGTGAATTACTGTTTATTTATTAACAACGTGGTGCTTTCAAGAAGAATATCTACAAAAACAAATTAATCATATAACATGAGTGGATTATGTTAGGTTTATATATACGAGTGAGTGAGTGAATATGAGTTTAACATCGCTGCAGGAATCTTTCACCAATTTGCGATGATTAAGTCTATATAACATGCAACCAATTATTTTTATTGTGAATAAAATATGTACATAAAATAGAATATATTTTTAAGTCGTAATATTTTTTGGAGAGACGTAATATTTTAGAGGTTGATGAAAAAACTGGCATGCCGGGATAACTGATAATGGAGAAAAACACCTGCATAACTAAGTTGTAATCTGCTATCTCACCGCTGTAAGGTCCGACAGGCGACACACTTGAGACACGCCCTCTTTGAACTGCACGTGAATCTTGCCTTTAGGCGTGATCTTACAGATGGTCCCTACGTCCAAGTGTTCGTGACGCACCATCCCCCCCAGACGAGGCCGGCTGTCCACCCCTCCGATCATAGCCAGCACTGCCATCACTATGGCAACCATATCCTGGTCCTGGCCGGGTCTGGAGTCGTCTCCCTTAGAAAACAAAGATGGCCACTGTTTTAAAATCGAATTGCACTGATTTTATAGCTAGTAGTATTACAATTGTCAACTGTAATATGACTGGTAACAAAAATAAGAAATATCAAATTAAACAAATTAATAAAGAAAAACTAAAAATATAATCTATACAATATTCCCAAATATGTTTTAAAAATAAATAAAAATGAAATGTAAAAAAAACAATATGTTGACCTACATGAGATGAAGGTCGCTCCAGAATGAGTTCGACAATTCTGGGCAGTTGATTGGCGATGAACTGGTTGATGTGTGGGTTCCATATGTCTAGTCCATGTAGCGTCCTCAACAACGCCACGATCTCCTCTGATACGGTGCTGGTGTAGGACGCCGTCACGGATACGGGAGCTCGTGTCTGTTTCCTGCACGGCCGTGGACTGTCATCTGTTGTCATGGAAACAGACAAGAATTACGCATAAAGTTTGTGGGATTGAAACGAGACTACAGGAGATTTTTGTTTTCGGCAGACGGGAGAAAAAAAAGAAGTGTTATGCTGGAAAGTAGCCGCACATGCAGAGGGGCAGAGGATCATGGGATAGACATAGTCTGAAGTTATTGTTAAGGAATCCAGGATTTCCCTACATCAGGGTCTCTCGCAGATGAGAGAATAATGCATAAAGTGATGACAGGTTTATTGTAGAAAAAGAAACTGAAAATACTGTCGCAGTTTAGAACCAAATGTTTATGATTATTTAGGCCCTGTATTTATGATTATTTAGGCCCTGTATGATTATTTAGACCCTGTATTTACAATTATATAGGGCATGTATTAACGATTATTTAGGCACTGTATTTGCAATTATATAGGGCATATATTTACGATTAATTATGCAGTGTATTTACAATTATTTAGGCCCAGTAAATATGATTATTTAGGCCCTGTATTGACAATGATCTATTATCTATAGTATTTACGACTATTTAGGCCGTGTCTATGAGAAGGCGACGGCGGTGGACTCACATGGTGTGACCAGAGTGGGGTCAGTAGCGCATGCCGTCAACACCGACCCCAGCAGCTTAAACAGCCGCCGATTGAGGTCCTTGATCCGCGTCACATCCACGCTGCCATCCCAGGAGGGGAGAACTGTACGCAGCAACTTCAACGTCAGAATCTGTGGAGGACAACAAGAAGGTAGAACAAACTTGAAACATCCGTAGTGGTGAATGTTGCGAGCACCGGCTGGTACTGACAAACCAAGGATGATAACTGCGTTGCCGCTCTACAGACAGTGCATCCTATCAATATCGCGTCAGAAAGGTAACTTTCGTGAACATTGATGCCGGGACTGTAATTAGTCCCCGGTATATTCCGGTGGAGCTCACCTGTCTGTAGACATTGCTGGTATATTCCGGTGGAGCTCACCTGTCTGTAGACGTTGCCGGTATATTCCGGTGGAGCTCACCTGTCTGTAGACGTTGCCGGTATATTCCGGTGGAGCTCACCTGTCTGTAGACATTGCCGGTATATTCCGGTGGAGCTCACCTGTCTGTAGACATTGTCGGTATATTCCGGTGGAGCGCACCTGTCTGTAGACATTGCCGGTATATTCCGGTGGAGCTCACCTGTCTGTAGACGTTGCTGGTATATTCCGGTGGAGCTCACCTGTCTGTAGACGTTGCCGACATGCTTGGCCTCCTGCTCGTCCTCCAGGATCTTCATGAGCAGCGAGATCCACCTGGGCGTGCTCAGCGCCTGACAGATGACCGTCCCCGTGGCGATACTGCGGATAAATCCCAGAGTGCACCAGTTCAAGTGCTGCTCGCTGGCCAGTTGGATCGCGGTCGATGTCACGTCTGATGTAAAAATAACAACAATAAACTTTGTATTTCAGAAATGCATTAATAGCGATATTTTTTATGATAAAGGAAACCCTATATAAAACTTTGTGTTAGATGCAATAGTAAAACTATGATGACAACTTAATACAATGACATACACCAAGGATAACACAGATGATTGATTGACTGATTGATTGATTGATTTATTGATTGGTTGATTGATTGATTGAAAGAATGATTTATTATTTAACATTGCTGTTGGAAATAATTTGATCCATACTAAAGAATATGCAGATGAATTACTGAAACACTTTTGAAAAAAAAAGAACAAATTAAAACATGAGGGGCACATTCAGACACAAATCTATTATCTGTTATTTAAATATCGAAAAGTTTCTAGATTGCAGATTTTCATTTTTACAGAGTTATCTCCCCACTCACTGAGTCCGTAGTTACAGCCACAGTCCACCACGTTGCGCATGAGTCCGCACATAGATCCGATAGCCTCCTTCTGACCGCGCTCCGAGTGGATGCCAGAACACACGGACAGAACGCGGAGCAGAGAGATCGTGGATCGTCTCACTAGCGACGTCGGGTGTCGGCTCTCAGGCTTAGTCTTCTCTGAAAGTTGAGAATTATCAAAATACATCGTCAAGTTACAAATATTACCTTAGAATAGATAATAATGATGAAAACAATGATGATTACTATTGATGAAAGTGGGAGAACTGTTTTCACACATTCCGTTAAATGTTTACATTAGTTGGCGGATTATTTGACTAATTTTACATATTCAACTGATCTTTACATATTTGGGTTGTAAACCTCAACAACAAACAGATAATCTGCTCAATATACCACCAGAATATTCCTCACCAGAACATTGTCCCCAACCAGAACAATGTGCAATCAATACATACAGTACTATACTTATCAGAACACACCCATACCAGAACACCCCAACCAGAACACCCCCCACCAGAACACCCCCCCACCAGAACACCCACCACCAGAACACCCCCCACCAGAACACCCCCACCAGAACACTCCCTACCAGAACACCCCCACCAGAACACCTCCCACCAGAACACCCCATACCAGAACACCCCCCACCAGAACACCCACCACCAGAACACCCACCACCAGAACACCCACCACCAGAACACTCCCTACCAGAACACCCCCACCAGAACCTACCAGACTCCATGTCTTCCTCCTCCTCCTCTTCATTGTCGGGGAGTTCCGGGGGTTCCGCCAGCTTCAGGTCGTACTTGCCCTCCTTCCCCATCCGGTAGCTGTTGGTGCTGCCCGTGTCCCACTGCACCCGGATCCACCCGTCCTCACCCAGGTCCCCGATCACGCGCCCCAGTCCCGGGGAAGGACCGTCCTGCAGACAGATCAGGACATAGCGAATGAGTGAACTAGCGCTTTTACGTGGCAGCAGCAATAGTTCTCCCATACACAACAACAACAGAATGTGTATTACACTGTATTCGGATAAACTACTAGGCACAATACGTGAGTGAGTGAATATAGAGTTTAACGTCGCTGCGGGAATCTTTCACCCATTTGCGACGTAGGCACAATACCAGTGGTGCATACCATCCAGGGAGTTGAGACTGGTCAGTGCGCACAGTTCCACCCTCACCTGGTCTCCCCACTTCCAGTCAACTCCACGCATGACTCGAGTCCCGATCTTCATCATGGCGGCCAGCTCCCCACCGGATAGCGGCATCTGCTGCGTCTGCTTCTTCACCTTCTGCTCCTCCGGGACCGTGCACACCACCGTGTTGTTGTCCGGGATCAGCAGGTCCGGGTCAGGTCCTGTACAGGTCGGACATGGCGGGATTAGGATCAGATGTATACAGGTCGGACACGGCGGGATTAGGATCAGATGTATACAGGTCGGACATGGCGGGATTAGGATCAGATGTATACAGGTCGGACATGGCGTTAATGTTTAATGTTTGGGAACATTTTACAGGAATGAATGGTTGAGTGTTTAGGAATAAAATAACGTTTTGCTCTTTGGGTTTAAATTTTGCAACAATAGAACAAGCTTACTGGCACATTGAGATAAATGGCTTTGAACAACCAGCCCCAGAAGGTTAAAGTGAACAACCATCCCCAGAAGGTTAAAGTGAACAACCCAGAAGGTTAAAGTGAACAACCAGCCCCAGAAGGTTAAAGTGAACAACCAGCCCCAGAAGGTTAAAGTGAACAACCAGCCCCAGAAGGTTAAAGTGAACATTATAATTAGATATGGGTGAAATCATCAGCGGCCTGTCCGACGACATGACGTCACTGTGGCGTGCCACTCACCGGCCTGTCTGAGGATGGTCTGTGTGAGCGCCAGCACTCCGCTGTTGAGCAGGAGACTGAGACTGCTGGCCTGGTGGTCGGCCACCAACACCCCCAGCGTGGCCAGAATGAACCGCGCCACAGGAAGTGCTCCGAGACTCAGCCGCTCCTGGGGACCAACAATCAGAGTTATCTACCTTGGAGAAATCTGTACATTTTTTCATTGATATCTTTACCTATTTTGAATGTTTTATAATATTTAACAAATATTTTCTTTTCGATTTCAGTTTGAAGATACCTATTGAGCACATATTTACGAAAGGATATGCTTCCAGAATATTAAAAACCAGTGGGACATACAGAAAATGTATCCTGTTGCCTAAACAAAATATTTGTGTATACAAATCAAATGTACACACTTTCAGGTAAAATATGGAGTTTAACGTTTAACGTTGCTGCGGGAATCTTTCAGCCATTTGAGACCATGCAATATGTCAACAAACCATGATTGTATACAGTTAAAAAGAAAACAGTCATAATGCATGTCATCCATGAGGAATCTGAGAGTTATCCACCTTGGAATATTCCAAGAGTTACCTTGGAATATTCCAAGAGTTACACCACCTTTGAGCATTCCAAGAGTTATCTACCTTTGAGTTGTCCTGCGGAGGCAGAGCAGGGTTAATTCCCTTGGTCTTGAAGGTCATATCCGCGGCGATGACACAGTTTCGGAGTTCGCGGATCGCCCAGCGGTAAAGCTCCGCGAATGTCATTTCCAGGAGGATCCTGTCGCACGGGGGGATGAGCTTCACATTGGTGAGACAGTGGGGGAGGGGGGTGTTGAACTTTCGGCCGATGGTCAACAGACCCTGCCAGCCACACAGCATGGCATACTTGACCGATGGAACGAGGTGGTCCTTGTGGACGAGGGTCAGCATGTTCTGGATCCCTCGCAGACGAAGTTCTGCCCTCAGCACCTGCACACAGAACAGTCACGAGTCACGAGTCACGACAGAACAGTCACGAGTCACTACAGAACATGGATACGATCCAGTGTTAAGAATTCAGAAAATAATACGGGGTCCTTCTCCTTAGGTCCTAAGTTAGTGGTGGTCCCATAGATTCCCTTTAACAATGTAGATTTCAAATTACCCACAGGACCCCCCTCTAATTCAAACACTGGTGATTGAATGGTTTCAGACATCTTTGAGGCTTGTAGAGCTCACTGGTCTCTCCAGTATGACACTGTGCAACTCTTAAGGCAACTGTACCTGTAGCTCTGGCCACTGGTGTAGTCTATGACCAAAGTTTGCGTTACAGTTGTCTGTATCTAATACGGCTATTTTTATGTCCTACATTTGGTGTATTACAAGGACATTAACGAGTCAGTTACCTGGTAGTGAAGCGACCGCCTCAGCTTGTCAATGTCGATGGGATGCTCGTACAGGACAAATTCGACGATCTTGTTGACGAGCAGCATCTCGATCTTGGCGCCTGTCAGGCGTTGGCGTAGCGCCTTCAGCTTCTGGGCACTGGTCACCACGGCGACGATGTGCTCCCAGGGGTCATCCTGACAGAGAGGTCAAGGTCATGTCAAGAAGTTTTCAAGGGATATTTTCAGAAATATTTTTGTATTACTTCTGGAGAGAGAGAGAGAGAGATAGAGAGAGAGAGAGAGAGAGAGAGAGAGAGAGAGAGAGAGAGAGAGAGAGAGAGAGAG
>JAVCKZ010079471.1:0-12855 GCA_034780755.1 Lepetodrilus elevatus
ATTTTTAATTTTTTAATTTTGGTTAGGTCAAATGAAATTAGAAAATGGAGTTTTTTTGTTTTTCATTCCATGAAGTAGTTACCGAGATAATCTGCGAAATAGGGGGGTCAATGCATTTCATGCCAAACTATAATAACAGTCAATATTTTACCTTTTGTATTTAAAAAGTATGATGAGTATTGCCCATTCCACCATGGACAATTCTGGCAGCATTCATTATTTGTACTTACCTGTAGTATGTCTATTGTCTGCCATGTTGCTATAAATTAAAAACAAATTTAAATTATACGGGAAACAATTTACTGTAAAACACTTATATCATGCGTGGACATACACAATCAGGGTTTTCGTTAAGGCCGGGACCCCGGGACTTTTACTCGTCTATTTTGATTTTGGTCCCGGCTATTTTTCTAATATTTTTATTTTTTATTATTTATTTTTTTACCTCTCAAGTTTACATCACTCGATGTCTCATCCGCCCAACAAAATCAGCGGAAATTACGGTCAATCGCCTGAGTTGGTATATTCATCTCCGCATATTATTTTCATCGCGAATCTGCCAGACTGGTTTTCCATTCCAACCCACTAGATGTATCGAGAGAGTTCGCGTTGATTTGCTAACTCACGCTATAGTCCCTGTAGCCTATATTAGTAGATCAACATGGCGGAATTCAACTTGAATCCTAGCTACTAAAAAAAATGATGTTTTCAAGCTTGACTTTTAATCAAGACGCCCGGTAGGGTTTCACCGAACGTGAAATCCTGCGTCCAATATGTAAAAAGAAAAAGAAAAAAGTTTTGACGCATGAAGATTCTGCTACGCGTCCTCCTGCAGCTGGCCTGGGGGCACTGTATTAAAACAAATTAATGACAACTTGAGATTAATTTGTTATCGTATTTCTAAATTCGCTAAAATGAGACGCAATATTAAACTTTATCCCTCGATATTACGCGGAAGTTGGGACATCTACTAGAACAGCAATAAGCGGGCCCAATATTAAAGTGCACCGTGCTTCTCGTTGTTTTTGCACAAATAGAGTAGAATGGCATTCATCGGTCACTCGAGTTAGTGGTCAACTTTAATGTTCCATAAGCGGTTTATCTTCCATAGACATTAGTAGATAGATAAGAACTATGTTTTCAACGTGGTCATTCCTTGGATTTCGCGTGACATCGAATTATTTACTGGTTTAGCAACCAAACGATGCAACTATTATGTGAGAAACTTGACAATTAAAACTAGTGAGTATCTGCAATTTAAAACTGTAACCTGTACTGTAATTTAAAACCCTAAACAACTGTACACATATATAGAGAAATTAACAAAGTTTGGGATTTACTTGTCAGCTATGATATGTAAATGCTCCATTTCGTCATCGTTTAGGTTCAGAAATCTGTTCAGGACATCGCACCTATATAGTGGCACACATGGTATTATTTTATTCTGTTAACTATATTTGTCCCGTTATTCATGCTACACAGGTACAATAAAGGGTCCAATAAAGCAATAAAGGCATGCTCCCTCGTGGGAAAACATTATTATTATTTGTCTATAACTGTTATCTACGACAATGTTGTTACACGGTGCATTAAAACGGGCGGATTTAAGGGGGGGGGGGGGGGTGTCACCCGGCTTGCGCCCCCCCTAGAATTGGAGAATTTTGTTCAATAAACATTTGTATTATGGTGAATTTATGAGCCCCCTATAAAATACACTTTGAGCCCCCCCTAACGTGAAAGTCTGGATCCGCCCCTGCACTAGTCCAAGAGCTCTAGTAGTCATCTAATTCAGTCCACTTCTTTCTTCAGTCCCTTTCTCTTTTCAGTCCATTTATCTCCTCAGTCCATTTCTCTTGCCAGTCCATTTCTCTCCTCAGTCCATTTCTCTCCTCAGTCCATTTCTCTTGCCAGTCCATTTCTCTCCTCGGTCCATTCTCTTGCCAGTCCATTTTTCTCTTCAGTCCATTTCTCTCCTCAGTCCATTTTTCTTGCCAGTCCATTTATCTCCTCGGTCCATTTTTCTCATCAGTCCATTTCTCTCTTCAGTCCATTTCTCTTCAGTTCAACTTCATCTTGCTCTCCGGTCTATTTCTTCCAGATAATTTCTCAGTGACTGGACTGTCCAGTGTCATTCAACATGTTCAGGTTATGTCGCTCACGTCGTATAGATTAGAAGTATCCAAAATCCCCTTGCTTTGAGTTAGCATCATCTGGAAAAAATAAGTGGCTTGTATTCAACACCATGATGCGATTGCTACTAAATGGTCACAGATTGTTAATGCAGCATAGTAAATGTAGTAATTGCATGACCATTACGACTTCCTGGTCATCAAATGTGCAGTGCGATACACGGCCACGATCTGTGACAGTGTGTACTCACATACATGCAAGTCACGGATGATCATGTAATACATTAACAAGACATACCAGACAATAGCCTGATAATCTGCTGTTGGATCTCATTACATCTTGATGATTATGCTAGCTTAGCCATGGAATACTAATATGATGTATGGTGTCAAGCTTGGTGTATGTCATAATGAAGTATGGTGTCATGTATCAGGATACTGATGTTATACATATGAGAATGTGTCTGAACATATCTGAAGATAAAAAGTCCACAGCTTGAAATATGCAATCTTTAATTATTAATTATCAATGGAGATAAAAAATAAACATAAATAAACATAAATACTCGGTAAACAAGACCATCTTTGCATACAGTAGGGTGCTTGATAGACATGATAGAGCGATTTTATGATTTTAATTATAATCTAAACTATGAAGTGATTAGCGACATGTCGATATATTGGTGCTGATATTAATCATACTATTAATTATTAACACATATTAAAATAAGGTTTTTACTATAACCGTTTATATGTAGTCTGGTTTAGGTTGTGTAAGTTGTACAAGTAATATAACTAAGTAATAAAAAATGATGGACTGAATGCTAGAAAGTGCAAACATTGCAAAACCATTATCCACTTAGTCTTGATACTGGGCACACTACTGGCCCTGTGAGTCATATTACATCTCATTAAAGTCATGTTCTAAATGGCCGTGCACTTGAGTCATTACCAATTCTGAGTATAGAGATGTGGACCGGACTTATCGTCCTTTTATGGTACAATTGTGCTGATGACATTTTGAAATTGGAATGACTTGGTGTTCAGACAAGAGTTATTGATGCAAAGAAAATACCATGCATCCCAGATGTGATGCCCTTCATCATGAAATGTTTAATCACCTCTCTAATCTGGTTGAACTGTGATTAACTACATGGGAGGGCTGTAAAAGAGCCTAGCATCTAACTTGGCTGAGTTTCGGTGATTGTTACACATTTCCAAAACATTTAATTCTGAATATATATCTCATTCTGGAATCCTAGAGGTAGGCGCACTCCAGCTTTATTACAGAATTTACAGCAACTTTTAGTTTCGAGTCGATGCCCGATTCTGACTTAGTGTTACAGTTGTCCAATTTGTTTCTAAATTTAGAGCTCCTCACCCAAATACTATCTTCCACTGGTCTGACAGGCCTAGGATAGAATCTGGACAAGTGGAGTAGGAAGGAAGAGGATGTAGCTACGATACATCTCACATACACGTAGTATTCCATACTCTGGCTCCCTCTCGGCCAGATATCTCACCATAGGTCATCTTTAATATTTAGTGCTGTACGCGGGGAGTACCGTAAGCTTCACCATGGAACAAGCTCTGCGTGCCGACTATAAGTAAGAATATGCATGCAATTCACTAATTGTATTTATTGGATAAGTACTCAAATAGATATTAATTTCCATAATATAATAAATGCCTTGATTATTCATATTATATAGACACATGTGGGGTAAACACAAATGGAGACATCTATATCCCTGGATTACTTGTCGCAATTTATTTCATGAAAGCTAGGAACCATGTAGTAACTATGGTAACCATCGAAAGAAACTCTTGGCTTGACATATCTAACCCATTAATTGATGAAAAATAGAAATAATAGATCTACTTATATTAACAACATAATTGATAACAGCTTCTGTTCATAATGGTGATGTGCTGCCATTCTTGTTTTTATACAGCTTGTACATGCAACACGTGCAAGATGACAGTCAGTGTATCTTTAACCCTCTCCCTGCTGAAGGCAACCGTTGATGCCCTACTTAGCAGTGCTTTTGCCTAATCCAGCAGGCAGAGGGTTAATAAGACCAGCATGTACAGTACAGTGGTGTACACTCGGGCGTTATCATACATAAATGGTTTTGATGTTCAGAAAGACTTAATCATGGAGGATGCAGTTTCCTGATCGATCATAATTTATTACCATTGTGGCCTGGTACAGTGTTTGTCCATTACACATAGGTGCAGGAAAATATGACTGAATTTGCATTCATAGGATTGATGTGAATGTTGTATGCTTGTTAATGATTCAGCTGGTCAGATAGCCATAGGAAATGGGTAGCATTGTTTGATGTTGCTGGTATGCAGTATGTCAAGTGATGCGCTGGAATTTGAATATACAGTATTTATCTTTCTGCAAGCATTGAGTGACTCCTAAAATGCAATGTAGGGGGTCATTATTGATGCAATAGTTCATTAACATCTATTAATGCTTTTGTGAAATTTAGTATTTCATAATTTGTCTTCAAAGTAATTATTATTCCCTACCGTGTTTATATTATAAGACTTTATAGGATTTAATTCAACATTTAAAGATTGACATATACATATAAAATTATGTATATTATTTAAGTAGAAATGGAACAGGAATTAAGAAATAAGTTTAAGCTGATTAATAAGTGAAACAGGACCACTACCGATTCTGGGATTCAAACCCGATTTCTGGATTGCGAGTCCAATGCACAACCGATTCAGCCAAAAGGGGTAACCCCCACTGGCCACCAGTATGAACATCTTATATCACACCCAGCTACATTAATTATAGCAACTGTTAGTGAAGGATATGATGAAATTGAACTACTTGATGTCCAATGACTAACAAGGCGAAGCAGTCCGAATACTGCACTGGTGGGCCAATACTGTGCTCTTGTATCCTGTACTATGCTCTTGTATCCTGTACTGTGCTCTTGTATCCTGTACTATGCTCTTGTATCCTGTACTATGCTCTTGTATCCTGTAATGTGCTCTTGTATCCTGTACTACAGAGACACTGGAGTTTCAGGATTAGAACTTAACTTTAAAACATACTCGCCTGAATAATGATATATAAATAATAAAACATGATTTTTTTTACTAGGCCGTAAGATACCTTTAATATTAGAAAAAATGGATCGGGGACTTCTATCCCTGTAGTACTAGTGTCACTAAGTATGATTACTGGTATTGCTGAAAATTGTTCATTATCCAAGAGGACACAACTCTGTACGTCCTCTTGGCTAGCTGACCCAACCACTATGTATTGTTTGTAATTTGTTCAGGTGGGACAGGGTTAGAACTTCTATCCCTGGTGCGATTCCCCATACATTAGATACATTCACTTTGATGTTATTTTATACACAAGTGCAACATATGCACATTTTGTGATGATTCTTGTTAGAAGTACTGTCATAGTTTAACGTGATTGATGAGGTTTTCGGACAAATATACATTAACAACATGGCATCCTTGGAATGTCAATGTCATCTCGGGGGAAAAAATGTCACTAATCCATCTAGTGAGGGTGTTGTCATGACAAGCATTACCCTTCATGCCACCCAATCTTCTAGTTAATTAATCTTTTTGGATACTCTACTGTTTTGTGTTATCATAAGGAAGTTACAATGACATTTATGAGTGAAAGATTATCTATGTTTAGTTGTGTTATTTTCGTGTTCCTTTTCAACACGTGATGCTAAAAAATAATAATTTTCAATATTGATAAAAGTCTGAGTAATTTAATATCCATTTTAGTATAATAATTCTCTAGATGGAATATCATAAAATCTTCACAAATTATCTTTAGCTGGAATATTTCTAATGAAAAGCAACTACTGAAGATTATTTTTATGTTTTAAGTTTCCATGTATCCATAGCCATTAGCGTCTTGTACTCTCAATTAATTGCCTTTGTCCTCACTTCCAGGCAGCGATAGAAACTTAACGTTAAAACTTACTGGCATGAATAATGATACAAATACAGTAACAAATATTTACAAAAAAAACCACAAATTTCTACTGGCCCTTAGGATACCTTTAGCATTGTGAGAAATGGCCGGGGCACGGCAACGCAGGCTAGCGATAATTTCAAACACTGCTTCCAAGTTATATTTAATTTTTTTTTTATTCACCTTCATTTTAATCAATTGATTGGCATTGTCATTGATACCAAATCGCATGTATACATAATTTACATCTACATTGAAAATAGCTTACTGTATACCCTCAAGATATTCATAGCTTAACTATTATTTATGCATAATGCTAATTCTTAAATTCAATAAAAAATATTTTACATGTTACAGTTATTTAGCAAATTGTATGGTTGTGATTTTCAAGGATAGCGTAACAGTGTGAAATAGATTACCTGCATGTCATGTGACTCTCTGTGCTCAACTGCCGTCAGAAAATTAAAAACATTATCGATCTTTTCTTAAAGTTTGTCCATAAAAACTGGTGTAAGTTTCATGTTTCCATTCCCAGGTGCCACATATCCAATTGATATCTTGATTGATTTCTGATTTATGCAATCAGAGATATTATGTTATGCAGATGGACATCGACATTGTCATGTTAATTCCACTCCCAGCGCGTGCCTCAAATGAATGTATACCCGTGTATACAACAACAACAATACCTGGTATTCGGCTATGGCCACGGTGGTTTATGAACATTTTTCATGGTGTACATTCAGAACATACCTCGGTGTGGAAGTCACACATTCTAGTAGTGGTCTCCGCGCGTGTTGATAGCTGATATTTCTGAGGTGAAATGCACATGGTCAGGTGTCAGGCGTATATTGCAGACAGGTAGATAGACAGAATTAGGTCAGAGGGAGAAAGGGGCGGGGCCAAGGCTTGGGGAGATCACTCAGCCGCACTCTTGCCGTCTCGTGTGTGGAGAAGCTATAGATAGACAGTACGCTGTGTCGAGTCGATGTATCTCGTCATACTGTGTGTTTCGTGACCGATAATCCCATATTACATGACATGATGTTTTGTCAGCATAGGATTGTGTTAGAGTGAGAACCCAGTCACCCATGTTTGCCAACTACCATGTTGAGAGGCTGGTTTAATCAGGAGATCACCAATTTGTAATTTCAAGAACTTTATTTGAATTCGTATTATCAAATTCATGATTGCTGGATAGACATTCAGAGACTCGGGGAGACTCCTGGTACGGATTAACTCGTGGTTCAAGGTTGATCTTGCACTAGAGTTTCTTTGGCACGGATATCATCCTCTATCTTTGGAGAGTGACAGTATTTGTCAATTTGAGATTCACCTATTGGCATCAAGCCGGGCCTGTTTAGACTGCTCAAATAAGCAAGTCCTTGTCCACATCTGAACTCAACTGACAAATTAATGCCCAGGATTGAATTTTGTGTGAGCTTGCATTACCACTGAGTTAAAACAAGCAGATACATTCGTGGACATGGGCGTTTTCGGAGCAATCCACAGAATTTAATACAAACAGTAAACATTGGCTCTGAGACAAGTGCTATTTACGGTGACAACAGTCCTCGTGTGAAGGTGGCTGGGAGTAAGCTGTATACTGGGTCGGGAATACTGTATACTGAGCTACTGAGCGGGGAAAACTGCATACTGAACCAGGAATACTGTATACTGAGCTACTGAGCCGGGAATACTGTATACTGAGCCAGGAATACTGTATACTGAGCCAGGAATACTGTATACTGAGCCAGGAATACTGTATACTGAGCCAGGAATACTGCATACTGCATTTAAATATTGGATTCATGCATGATATAGAACTGAGGTCAGTCTGACATTTCATTGAGAAAGTTGTGCTGCTATCAAGTGTAATTTGTTTTGGCTGTCACCGTCATATTGTCATCATATTTGAAGACTGGCTGCATAGGAAACTGAAAGGAAATCCAGTTTGGTTCAATTTCAAACTCTGTGCTTGCATTTACGTATTGTCTCGTGTTATTTGTGTTTTGACTTGTGCATGAATCCTAAATCGTAAACAACTGAAATTCACATCAAGAGCATACCAGACCATTGCAGGGCTGCTCCTGTCCGATTGCAAGGTACACGACCCCCAGAATATTTCCCAACGACTTACCGTAGGTGTGCTTGTTGACACACGTAGAACTCGTATCAGGTGGAAAAGTGCAAGTTGCAATTCTTGAAGTTGGCGTACATAGATCTCGAGGCCACTCCTTTCACGTGTTGTCATTTGAGTCACGTGTGTACAAGAACACATCATCATGACTGCCAAGGCAATGAACGCCATTCGGCTACAATCCCTGAACGAGAACACTGACAGCAACTTGTTTCAGCGACGTCGCATACATGCAGAAAATGCTGACGAGAACGACGCAGATCCACTCGATAATGCATTGGCAACGCTGGATTTCCTACGGCAAGATCAACAGAGGTGATATTTATGTTTAATTAATAATCACCACAAGTTTTTATGACTATAATGAGATATTTATTAGTGAGTTGTGTATGTATACATGTATGTATGCATCTAGTGTATGTGGATAGGGTGGAACCAACAAAGTCTGAAATGTTACTCCTTAGCGTCAACCTCCAGCAATGGTGTAGTCTATGACTAAGGTCAGGGTTAACACTCTCCCTGCTGGATTAGGGACAGGCACTGCTCTTTAGGGCATCTCTGGTTGCCTCCAGCGCGGAGAGGGTTAAAGCTATCTTAGAGTTGTCTCATTTGGTACAGGAGGGCCCTGGTGAAGATCTTGGCATGTTCTCATTGATTGAGGACCACTCCATAAGTGGGGAGAAATGTCTGTATATAAACTCTGTGCACAATTATCATCAATTTGGTTCCACATGTATCATGCTAGTAGCATGGTTGAAGCTTACTGTGATACACAATGACTGCAGGTTATCTTCCCTCCTTAGCCACACTGTCAACCTTCAATCAATACTGCTGAAAATAATTTGGAAACCTTTAACATGCTCTCAATTCTCATTAAAAAGGGCATTTGGAGTTGTATAGTATACATGGTATAATTATTAAATTATTTAGTGTGTGTGTGTGTGTGTGTGTGATGTGTGATGCGTGTGTGGTGTGGTGTGTGTGCGTGTGTGGTGTGTGTGTGTGTGTGTGTGTGTGCATGTGTCTCTGTGTGTGAACTACTAGTAATTGTATTTTTTTTTCACGTTGCTCCCAACATTACTTGGTAATCAGTGGTGTTTTGGTGAGGTAATACATGTAATGGAATGATCCCATCAAAAGCTGTTCGCTGTGTTACGGTGCTGATCTTACGCACTTGTAGACAATTTGCGGTCATGGCTAAAGAAGCCATTAGTTAGCCTTCTGTTCATACGTGCTCAAGTACGCTGATTTAAACGACAGGCTTTTGTCATAGCGCATGGCCACCTCTACCAGCGAGTAGTGCTCCGTTTATGTAAGCCCGTCCCCAAACACACGATAAGAGGAATGTTACTCAACATTCCCAGCTGTCGTTGGATGATATTGGTGAGGGCTGTATTTGTACCCAGCCATGTACGAGAGACCCGAACATAGGGGTAGGTCGGCTCCACAAAGCGTGTCTGAGTATCCCAGTGGCATTTTAACCGTGTTTGTTTTGTGTTCGGGGGGATTATATAGGGTAAGGGATCGGCTACTACGGTAGTTTGGATGGGAAGTAAAAATTGGTCATCCGTAACGTAAATGACCCAGAGTCTGAACGTATTCTGACAAAGTATCCCTGGGCATGTGGGGGTCTTATCTTTAAACACTGCCAGGCTCAGTTTTACTGTGATATATAAAGAGTATTGATTCTGAAAGTTAGAATATGTATATCATATCCGTCATGATATCTGCCAGATTATTTGTCATGGAAGCTGACCCTGCACATCTCAAGATACATAATTATTTCCTGTACATGATTTATATTAGTTTAGATGTCATGATATATTAAGTGTTGAATGACGGGTGTCAATTATGAAAGAATGGAACAACCACTGTGACACTTCTATAAGCATGATTTATGAGGAGTTGCAGATATCCATTTTAATAATTTATTTATTTCCAATTTTGAAAAACCTTTGGTGATGCTATGATTAGAAGAAAAAAATCAATAAGAAAAATGTACTTGATTGTCCTATCACAGATATTTTCAAGAACCACCACTATTATCCATATTTCACTTTAAATGTAGATGATTCATAAATTTCTCTCATTGTTTTAAGATTACATTCAATGCCGTTATCTGTGAGTCAATACATCAAAATGTATTCTTCTGTACTGTTGTGTCGCCTATGGGTGAGATATTCCCGCTGCGACGTAAAACATTAATTCAATCAATCAGTATACTGTTGTCGAACAAAAAAAAATAAGATAAAATTCTGGCTGGAGGCTAAAATCATGGGGCCATATTTATTATAGCCAAGGCCACAAAACCACACAAAGTGACCTGAAAAATATTTTCATTGTATGAAATCAGTGATGCATGAAGATGTCGTTAATCTACCTCAACTTCCACCTCTATTGCATCCTTCTCATCTGTCGTTGTCTTTTAGAAAGAGCGATATAACAAGTGTTTTAACTTAGTGTTGTCCCGTGAGAACCCAGTCTGTCATGTCACTGGAGTATTACTGGGTATCTTACTGTAGGAATGTCGGCCATGTTGGGATCATGCAAGGTGGCCTTCTCAGACCTTTTCTATTTATACAGTGCGAGCAAAATATTTGTTTCACATGACAGTATGCAGTGCATGCCTTGGGGATTAGTACTTTGAATGCCAGGTGATCGTGTTAAATGGTCATATACAGTTGAAGCTCTTCTCTATCTTCTCGATTGAAATTATCGGTGCAGAGTGTTTGAAGTATTATTATTAAACTTGTGAAGGTAGCTTTACTTTTGTTTTAATCCTGGAGAATTACTTTTGTTTACTGCGTGTACCAACGTGTAGGAATACCATAAAGGATAATGCCAACAAATTTATAATTTAAATAGTTTTGAAATATGAATAATACCTGTCAAAAACTGACATTGAACTAAAAGGGAAATATGATATAAATTGTCTTTAAAATATTTTTATATTGATAGTTTATTCAATTCAATGTCAGATCCTGGGATGTCAAATCACACCTTTTGAAATTTCATGCTAGATCTTTATCAAAGAATAATATTTATTAGCAGTATTTATTTTGACTCGTTCACACAAACACAAATATGCACACTTGCACACATTGCACACACACTCGCATGCCACACACATTCAGTTCTCTTTCTGTGTCTATGAAAGTATTTCATCATTTCATACTAGACCTAAAATGTCTTAACTGATTTCAGGTTCATGCTAAATCTGTATTGTGTTACCTCAAGCTATTGCTCACCTAGTTTAAAAAACATTCAATTAGCAACTATTTTTTGTATAGTTGTTATACCGTCTTTCAAGATTTACACTTTTAGCTGTAAGCATATGAAAGTGAAGAAAAGTTCTTATTAAATTGTCATAATTTTGTAACATATTTTTCCAATTATACAGGACTTCATTTTGTTTTATTTTAGCTGACTGAAACTGAAAGAGTTTTTATGTCCAAATACAAAGTCTATTTGTTCGGTATTATGTACACCAGAGTATATGATTGAAGTCTTTCAGTGAATGGGATAGCCATACCTGACCTCTTGTATTTATTTACTCGGGCAATAATAAATTTGACTAGTCAAATAGTTTGAGTACTTGATAATAGATATGTCAAGCAGGTATGATTCTCATGTTATGGTATGCCTGTCCGATATTATCTTAGTTGTTCCCCGTTTTTTTTTCGCCATTAGAAGATCCTATTTCCAGCATGAACTCTTGGTTGGTTACATTTGATTGTATTTTTGTTTGTAGCAGGGATAGAGCTTGGCACTTATTATTATTGTAGTACAAACTAAAGTGTTCTAATCAGCATGAGGACAATTGTGAAAATTTAGGGTTCATTTTAGCCTTTTGCTATGGATATGCTAATGAGGAGTTTTTCCTAAAAATTTTACTTCATATGGATAAACAGCGGTCCATTCCACAGAACAATCATAGCTCTACGAGAGTTGTAGCTCCAGTGCGTTAACATGGAGTTGCTAAGGAGTTACGATTCTCGTAGCTCTACGATTGTTCCATGGCCCATATTGTTGATAATATTCTGTTACAAAGTAGAACTTAGAATATTTTACGAATACATATCTTGATGCATAATTTTATTGATAGTAACTTACCAGGGTTCGCCCTGACGCGCAAAATGCGCGTATTTGACTCCCATTTTCCTGAAAATACGCAGGCTACCATTTTCTATGCGTCGATTTGACGCAAAGTTGTTAATATTTGTGCATACCGTATATCATGGGGTATAGGCTCAGGGGGGCCAACTAATTCATTTGTCAGTAATAGGGTAATGGGCACAGAAATACCCTAACTTTTCCCCCCAGATGTGCAAAAGTTCATTGAACTTTCCGACCGAAAACCGAAGTGCTCATCGCAAAAACCATCATTACTAGTCACTTCAAAGTTATTAAATAAGCAATGAACACAATAAATAAATAAATAGATAATAGCTTTTATTTATTTATTCAGTTTCGTGCTGGGGGGAAAGTCAGTTAATTAATAGTCTCAGCGACAGGAAAAGTCAGCTCCGATCGGCCTAGCTAACGAGGTCAATCCGACTGAAAGTCATGTGACCGCCATTATTCAACAACTTGTCATCACTTTCGTATCA
>JAVCKZ010079482.1:0-10944 GCA_034780755.1 Lepetodrilus elevatus
CAGCTAGAGGATTCTCGAGCTAGATAAATGGTGCCAATATGATGCCCCACAAATTGTTGGAAAAGACAAAATACGTAACAATAGTATTCACCTTCACCTCTTTGGGGGAAAAAACAAAATACATGATATATATATACGGTATGTAACTATGGTAATCCTTACCCAATTACCTAAAGCGACTAGCTCTATTTGTAAGCAGGTTGTCTGGTGTAATTTCTGCTACTCCAAAATACCCATGATTATGATGATATAGAAAGTCTTCTTAATTTAGCTCTTCCCCCAAATTCTACTATTATATTGTTAGTAATTGCCATCATAATTTATTCCAATGGATATCTGAAGTACAGTTAAGACTTGTGTTAAACATTAATCATTTAATTAATTTATTCATTCATTCATTCTTCCATTCATAGATGTCTATATAGCGACATCTACTGCATATCTATATCTATATCTGTTGTTTTATGTATATAATGAAATCAATGGTATATATTTTCAGATTACTTTTAGTGGAGAAACATGGCGGTCGCACAAGCTCTCAGATGGACGCTAACCCAATCTGCTGTGAGATCATGGTGTAAGACTAGACGGACGTTAACGACACGTGGTTCCTGCAGATCTCTCGTACGACACATCGCAACGGCCAAGGAAGTACAGCAGCACCACCACAACTACCTCGAGGCAAGCGATGGCGCCACAGAGACAATTCTCGCCAAGGACATGATCATCCACGAGGGTTTTCTCTCGGCGGAGGAAGAGAAGTCGCTTCTGGATGAAGTAGAACCATACATGAAGAGGCTGCGATATGAATATGACCACTGGGATAATGTGAGTTTAACGAGCAGTGATTGGATGTACCATCTGAACTGTAGCAGCAATGCAGTTGTTATTCTTGGTTAATCAGTACCAGGGATCGAAATTAACAAGTTAGTCCTCTAGCCCGGTCCATTTCTGCCAATGCTAAAGGTATCCTAAGGACTAGTATTTTGTATTCTGGCTAGTAAGTTTTAAAGTTAGTTTCTATCGCTGAGTACCAGCCAGTCCTCACAGGTTTACAGCAACAAACAGGGTGGGTGGTAGCGCAATGGTAGAAGGTTTGGACTTAGGAGCCAAAGGCCCAGGTTCAAACATAGGATGTGCGGACTGTAGTATGGCAATGCAGGTAGCATCCTCTGACTGTCGGTACCAGCAGGTGCTCGCAGATTTACTGCAGCAATCAGCGCTATGGATGTTGCGAGTTTCCTCTTGCGCTAAACTGACAAGCCGTGATATAAATTATAAGTGAAAGAATCTTGAAAGCAGCTCTAAACCCAAGTTAAAAAAAATACAATTATCAGTGACAGTGATCGGCTGTGATACAGATGTTGAGGTATCCGGCCAAAAAAGTCGTGATTTTAGTGAATAATATTTAAGAAATCTGTAAATCCCTAATTGAAACAGACAACTGAATGCTTGTGGTTATTTTAATTTCCATAATGTATCACATACTTTATTCAATATATCCAGTTATCAATATATCAATATATATACATTATGGTATTTGAGACAAATTGAGTTAACGTTTTACAATGTAAAACAATTATGATTAATGGTCTCTGTTTCTCTGTATTCCAGGCTATCCATGGATACCGCGAGACAGAACGGCGACAGTGGAATGAAAAGAACATGGCCATCTTGCAGCGTGTTAAAGATGTCGCGTTCCCTCCTGGCACACCCCAACTAGCATACGTTCACATCCTGGACATATCCAAAGACGGATACATTAAACCACATGTTGATGCTGTCAGGGTAAATAAACATTGGTGTTTTTTTATGCTCTTCTTCACACACCCTCACAGTCACATGCAAAATGAGCATTTTTGCCTTTCTATCTTTCGTATGTCACCCCTGTACATAAAATAATACATCCTCAAAATATTTTGTTATTTACCGGTAGTGAAAGATAATTTGTATTTGTATTCTGATATTTTAAATGGTGCAAAAATACTTTTTTTTTGTTTTTGTTTTTTGGTTAGGTCACACAAAATAAGAAATTGAAGTTGTTGTTTTTTCCGTTTCATGAAGTATTTACCGAGATAATCTACAAAATGACGGTGTCAATGCATTTCATGCCAAACTAAATTAGGTGGATCTGGCACATTATTAACCTTCTCCCTGCTGAATAAAATCAAAGTGTTCTATTTCTGCATGTGATCGGGCAAGTTAACTCACCTTCAGCAGGGAGAGGGTTAATATACATTATTATTATTGATGTGATTGTGTTTTATATTTCAGTTTTGTGGTAACACTGTAGCTGGTCTGTGTCTGATGTCGTCGGCGGTGATGAAGCTCGTCAGTGAGAAGAACAAAGACCAGTTTGCCACCATTCTCCTCAAACAGAGATCTCTGTACATTATGAGGTAGGTTTCCTTTAACCCTCTCCCTGCTGGATTAGAAACAGACACTGCTCTTTAGGGAATCTACAGTTGCCTTCAGCATGTAGAGAGTTAATGCAGAAATTGCAGTCTCGTGAAACATCTTTTGTGGAGTACGGTAGGTAATACTTTTTTTGTGGAGTAGCTCTAACTATCCTAATAACAAGTTTAGTTCATAGGGTAGTTCTGTGTACTGAAGAGAATAATAACAATTGTGTTTGTTGTGATAGTTTCCAAATACTTTCACAATTCACGATGGATTGTAATTGTTGTTTTCACAGAGACGCTGCACGGTACAACTATACACATGAAGTCCTCAAAGAAGATGAGTCGATGTTCCGAGGACAACACATACCGCGAGACAGGAGGATGTCTGTTATTTGTAGAAATGAACCCAATCCAGAACATAAAGGAAACAGCTGATAACAATGTCTGACTTTTTACCAGTCGATGAATGAGTGACAGAAACATGCAATCATGAGTGCTTTCATAGTGATTCAGAAGTGAAGTCAAATAGTAATGAGATGCCACTAGTTCTGTTTAATAAGTGCTTGTATACGCGATGGTGTAAATGATGAAATACACCAGTGACATCTAGTGACATCCAGTGACAACTAATGACATCCAGGTACATATCCGCAGATGCTGCCAGAAATTACTTCTCTTTAACCCCTCAAGTGATTTTATTTCATTATTTTATTGTTTGATCACAATGTTTTCCATAACATTAAGAATATGGATTGCTATTATGTATGGTTGTTATTGCTTTTAAAGACACAGAATCTATGTCCAAAGTGATATGTCTAATGGACTATTTTGGCAGCATGTAGAACTGTCAAGTCTCAGTGCTATGTTGAGGTATGCGTGTGCTTTGCTCACTGTTGCTGCATGAGGCAATATAATAGGAGGAGCCCTGTGGACGACACTCAACAGGGAGGAGGAGGAACTGGTCTCAATCTGGCCCTGAGATTATGGAACATTTTTGAACACGAACACAAAGTTTTATTCACAGATAACACTGTTAAATTGCAGATTGTTTATGAAATTGTGCTCAAAATGTATATTTACAAATAACGTTATAGTTATAGTTATACAGTAGACCTCACATATACCGGCCTCGAATAAACCGGACACTCGCCTATAACGGACTAAATCTGAAGTCCAAGTTCCGTCTAACGCTAATGAGCCCAATATATGTGAGATCTACTGTAGTTATAAAACTTTACTTTGAGCATGAAATTGTACTAAAAAAGTATCCAAATCTGTTAATCATAGGATCTGATCAGCAAAGATTTAATAACTGTTGCATTGGACATCAAATAAATGAAAATAAATGCTTCCAATTGCTACAGTGTTGTTGACATTTTTATCATTCAGGTTTGATCATAATGTTAGCATGGTGGGGTTCCGAATTTTGATATCAATTTGGATACAGTAGGTGAGACTTTTAATTTAGTATTTTTGTTCAGTTAAACATTGTATGTGGACTGCCAGTCCAGCAACATGGTAAATCCCAGGATCCGCACAGTCCTCAGTTGCATTGAACAAAACTGACATGGGATTGGATAAAAGCAATCTACAACTTACGAGACCAGCTCCCATGATGTGCATGTTTATTCAGATAGGACACTTAATTGTATGAGAACACCAATATGGCAGAAATATATACCATATACTAAAATACTTTCAGATTTTAATTTCAAACAGGAGTACTGTATATTCAATGAGCTTGCATTACATGAAGCATTCATAAAATATAATATATCATGCATGCTCAAAGGGAGCTAACCGTGTAAATTACTTCCCTTGCCTTGAAGGTCATTATCCTCCGACATGGCGGACAAACCAGTGGATCCCGTGCCTGAAAAGAAATGGCAAAGAGATCTACGGCTGCAGAGGCAGCAAGTTTACAGGGGGAGCAAGTATCCCCCTATGACAATCGAACCTGTGCCATATGAACGTCAAAGATTGGCTGGAAATGGCATGTCTGACACCGACAGAGCGCTGAGGCGTCAGTGGGTGAAAGATCAAGAATTGTCACCAAAAGAACCCAGAATTATCATGGAATTGAAACCTAAAAACATATTTAAGAGAATATATGCCCAGCCCATGGATGCCTTATTCTATGCTATAAGACCAGCTGTGGTAAGTGGCCACCAATCTGCACATCACAATTAATTATATTTGAAAAGAATGCTGGAGTAAAATCCTCCTGAACAAGTAAACTGTTCAGTTTTAGTCCTACACAGTACACACTGTATTAGAAATCCTGTTCAGATGAAATATAGTGTAACATGTCATGTACTTGTAGCTGGGTATGACAATACTGGTCTCGGTCAGAAGGCTTTGGCCCTGTTTATGGCCAGATTTAGTGATAATGCTGAACGCTATTGAGACCTTGCATTTGACGTCAATCAATACATCACACAGCATTGTGGGTGGCAAGACAATGGGATTTTCCGCCGTTGCTCACGTCATCACATTGTTTTCTGCCACCCTCACCGTTTTCCACCACCCGACAATTGTTCGATGCAAGGCCTCAATTGGAATGATGCAAACAACCTGCTTTTACATCGTCAATTTCAGCTTTGAATGGCATCATTTCAAAGCCGGAGTTGCCAGCCAGAATAGTGTAGATGGCGAATACAATACAATACATGACAAAATAAAGTGAAATTAGTAAATAGGGCAATATGCGATCATCTACCACTATGATACTGATAGCTCCCTATATTGTCGTACTTATTTGATTAAGTGGGTAATTAGCATACTTTGCAAGCCTCGTAAATATCCTCTGCAATTCGTATTTTGGGCTTCTTCATATTTATTTCAGCAAGTGCTTCATCAGTTAAAAAATTCCATTTCCTACACACATCTAAAATGTCACTCTTTGCACACCGAGCTATCACGCGGGTAAGTATTTGTTTCTCCATAGCTTGAAAATGGAGCCGTTTAGCTATACAACATGGTTTGTGTGTATATCTTTATTATCTACGAATATAAATACTGTGTTGCTTGCAAACACTCTAATCGTGAAATGAGAAAGTTGAAATATTAGCGGCACAAGTTTGTTTTGATGACGATTATGTGTTCTCATAAAGAGCATACGGATTTGCTTTTATCAACCTCAAATAATACACTGCTTCCGATCGCGTTACGAGATATTCCGAATGTAATACAGGAAGTGTCGTGACGTTTACCACAAAGTACACACAACGTGTGAAAACACTGCTAGGATTTCGTAACTGCTTTCACATTATCGTATGTAATTAACTGGTAGTAGTCCAGAGAGGTAAATGTCTTTTTCGTGAATGTATGCAACTACCAAACATTATAATGTGCCGATAAATGCTGATGACAACTTGTACAGTGACTTGCCGCTGTCAGTGTTGGTATCGAATGACATTCAACTTTTTACATCATCTTCTTTGAACAGCTCTTCCCATGTAATCTGATCAGCTGGTAATGGGTCAGGACGATTTTGATTGTTGACATATGCGGTGGGGAAACTAGACTCAGTAATGGAATTTACAAACGGTCCTGGGGTCATTTAAAAATTTACAATGTAATGGTATATGTGTGACCCCCTGAAAATTACAGATTTGACCTCGATGTAACATTGGGTCTATGGAGAATGACCCTCTTAGCATTTTCGAACACTGTCCAATACTGGTATCAATATGTTCAGTTACATGTCCTCTACTGGTTGAGGGCCTATTATCGCCCAGAATAAATAAAGAACACTTACTAATTACCAATAGATGATAATTGGAGCAATAATTGTATTTTATTTTAAATTAACACCAATTAGCTTCAGAATTTGCAAAATGTATCTTTAATTTCGGGAAACATGTCTAAATAGTCATATTGGATGTTCATGTAAAACTACAAGTAAATATTGTTTTTAGAAAAGTAATTGCAGCTGTTATACGCTGAAACTGCACAGTGATTATTACCATGGCAACACTTCCTGTTTCAGTGATGTCGTATCCAGCGGAAGGCGTGGAGTCGGCCATCAAGAATCACATCGACGACGTTCGCGCGTTCCTGGAGAGTAGGCACCAGAACTCGTACGCCGTCTACAACCTGTCTCAGAGGTCGTACAGAGCCGCCAAGTTCGAAAACAGGGTCGGTATTATATATTGGAATAGATCAGAATGTTGAAGATTTTTGTAATGGTCGTGCTATCACAATAAATGATTTGTGAAGTTGAAATGGAGAAAAAAAAAATAAAAAATTGTATTCTGTAAGACGTGTACTCTGAAATAGCAATCGTTGGGACCAAGATGATATGCCTGGTTTGACCGAGTCATGGTTTACTCAGAGTTATGTCCCTTGAAATTTGTATTACCAGAGTGCACTGTACATAAAGATGGTATCCTACGGGCGAGTATAAATTTCATGTTTTGATATTTGTATCATTACTCGGGCGAGTACGTTTTAAAGTTAAGTTCTAACCCTGGTACACCTAGGAAGCTCCTGTTTATAGATCTCTGGACATGGATAACCTCCCCCTCTGTGTTGCAGGTCTCGGAGTGCGGCTGGGCGCAGAGGAAAGCGCCGACGCTGGCCAACCTGTTCGCGATCTGTAAGAACATGCACCTGTGGCTGAGACAGAACACTAAGAACATGTGCGTGGTGCACTGTCTGGACGGCAAGGCTCACTCCGCCACCGTGGTCGCCGCCTTCCTCGTCTTCTGCAGACTCTTCGACAACACCAACTCCGCCATACACATGTTCACCGCCCGCCGATCTCAGCCCGGAATGTGTCCGTCTCAGAAGAGGTAGTCGTCAGATTATGGGAAAATCTTAACACAAGACTCCACTGCTAAAAATAAAATCTGTTTTTATTTTCATGATTTAATTTTTCATGGGACCTGCTCCTTTCTACCTGTTCTGACTGTACTTTCTGTCTGACGCATACGCAGTTACCAAGGATCAACACCGCACAGTGTAACTGCGCATGGGTCCGACAGAAAGTACAGACAGAACAGCTAGAAAGGAGCAGCCCTCTGTACTGGCCTCCTTCTTGTTCTTTTAAGCAATTTTTTTAAGTCTCGTGAAGATTGCTGCATTTGGATTAAATGTTCTTTCGTTCAATATAGGTGAAAAAGTTTCCTGACGACTGCATTGTATTGTTTCAGATACATCCACTACATCAGTGAAATGGTGTCTGATCAGGCAGTGCGCCCACACAACAGACCCGTCATGGTTACAAACCTGATCCTGTCTCCTGTGCCGCTCTTCAACAAAATGAAGTGAGTGTCTTTGTAGAGAACCCTTGAGGTGTTAATAACATTAATCATGACGTGACCGTTATGTTTATTACTTAATGAAATATTCTTCTGCCATTATTATTTAATGAAATATTCTTCTGCCATTTCTGCCAAGGTGTCGTAATTAAACAATGGAACTGCCAAATTTCTATCACTATTTAACCCTCTCCCTGCTGGATTAGGCATAGAGACAGCTCTTTGGGACATATCTGGTTGCCTTCAGCAGGGAGAGGGTTAATGTAGAGTTGTAGTGCATTGTTATTTCTGGAGGTTAGACTAATATATCGCTGCGACTGAGACAATATATTTGTATTCTGTAGAAATGGGTGCACACCATTTGTGGAAGTCTACCTTGGTGAAGAGCGTGTGCTGTCCACGTCGCAAGAATATGATCAGATACGGTAAGACATTTCCCACATCTATGTGAATATTTATACTTACTTGGCTATGCCAAGACTGTCGACTGGCCACTGTCAAAATTGTCAATATTCATGAGTGTTGAGTCAATGTCTGTTTAGTGGTAAGATGACTGTATCATCTCACCAGGGCCCTGCTCCTTTCTAGCTGTTCTGTCTGTACGTTCTGTCCAGAGACATGCGCGGTTAGAAAGGAGCAACACCGCACAGTGTTCTCGGTATCCGGGACATGTTCCAGCGAAATAAGGTGGTGCAGACCGCACAGTACACAATCCAACATGGCTGCCACTGGCAATTTACTCTGTGCTGTGCTTTGCTCACTCCATTCTAAAGAACAGAACATGTACTGAACATGTGACAGAACATTAGAAAGGAGCACAACGCAGATGTTACTGCTATGTGTTATTTCTGTGCAGACTTTGATGTAAAATGATGGGGCTGCTCCTTTCTAGCTGTTCTGTCTGTATTTTCTGTCAGCATCTTGTGAGTTATGTTTGAAAAATTGCAACACTCACTCTATGGCCCTGCTCCTTTCTAGGTGTTCTGTCTGTACTTCTGGCCGACGCATGTGCAGTTATCAAGGATCAACAATGCATGTGTCGGACAGAAAGTACAGATAGAACAGCTAGAAAGATGCAGCCCCGATAACTCACCTACCCTCTCCTTCTGTGCAGACAATTCAGTATTGATGACGGAGTATGCAGGATTCCACTGAACACGTCATGCAGTGGAGATGTCACCATTTGTGTGTTCCACGCTAGGTCAACATTTGGCGGCAAGATCCAGGGAAAGGTAACTCTAATCGTCAACCTTGTTTACAAAATAATTCAATATTTCAGCTGTTCTTGGGCCACTGTTTTCATGCATGTCTGCATCTTCATGTAGAAGAGTGATACTAGTACATATTAGCGTGTGACGTTCTTTCTGATGGACAATGAAAGGATGATATTACATTTGGTAATGAATTTCTCTGTACAAAAATAGCTGGAAA
Organism: Lepetodrilus elevatus; assembly: GCA_034780755.1. Lineage (NCBI taxonomy): Eukaryota > Metazoa > Mollusca > Gastropoda > Lepetellida > Lepetodrilidae > Lepetodrilus > Lepetodrilus elevatus. The sequence goes on from JAVCKZ010079482.1 coordinate 9,098, forward strand.
AGTAGCTATTGGAAACAAATATAGAGACAATAAATTGTACAACTGATACGATATTATCACTAGCCTCTTTCAGGGAGTCGTCTGGCAGCGATCTTAACCTTCTCCCTGCTGAATAAAATCAAAGTGTTCTATTTCTGCATGTCATTGGGCAAGTTAACTCGCTTTCAGGAGGGAGAGGGTTAAAGGAATGTCATATTGTTTGGTTAAATCATTCTATGACCTGCGTGTGTTGCTGTACTTTCAGATAACCTCAATGAAGATGCTACAACTACAGTTCCATTCGGGCTTTATTTCTCCAGAGTCCAAATCTTTCAAGTTCTCGCAGTAAGTGTACTACATTAATATGTATTATATTTTAGAACCAGCCTTTTTAGGCTTTTAAGCTGTATATTATTACCAGGGGCACGTTCAAAGACACACGCGCTGAGTAAGCCGCTTAGCTAAACTGGTTCCCTGTCCCGTGTACGGTTCATACGACTATTGAGACAATGGCTAGTTTGGTAAGCCGCTTGCGTCTTTGAACGCACCCCTGGTTATCATCCTTGGTCCATCAGTATCATCCAGTGCTGGCAGATTTACTGCAACATTCAGCGCTACAGATATTGCGGGTTTCCTCCTGCCATAAACTGACAAGTCGTGATATATTTCATTATATTAAGTTAAATAATCTAGAAAGAAGTTCTAAACCCCAATTTATAAAAAATAAATAAAAAATTGCCAGGTTAATATGTCAGTGTGCACTCATTTGTACCGTCTCAACTCCCTGGGAAGTGTACATGTATATGCCAACGTGCAGCATGGTGGATATAGCAATTGTTCTGTTTCAGGTTTGACCTGGATCAGCTGGACACGCCAGACAAATACCCGGAGACGTTCTCCGTCACGCTGGAGCTGGCCGTGTCTCACAACGATCGTCCGCAGTCGGAGAAGAATTATCCCTGGTTCAAGTTCAGCACGGACAAACTCGGACCAAGAATTCTCTTCTCTGGAACGGATGAATTACACCAAGCGTTGACAGAATTTGGTATGTTTGAATTATTATTTTTACATTGATGCGTTATTGTTTAGTCTAATAAGAATAGTTTCCCAGAGAAATATGATACAAAATGGAAATATTATTTATTATCTGATTAGTGTTCTATTTGATTTTGTCCCCGATTTCTTGCTAGTCGCAAATGGGTGAAAGATTCCAGCAGCGACGTTAAACTCCATATTCACTCACTCACCGATTTCTTGCATTTTCCCCATTTCTTGTTGTCCTTTCCTAAATTTCTATAACAGGAATGTATATATTAACAGGACATTTGCCATAATCACTGCATATGGGTTAAATATTCCTGCTGCAACGGAAAGCACTATTTCCATCAAACCATTTAGCATAAAATAAAATAAAAATTTAAATTTTAAATAAATAAATAAATACAAAACCATATAGCATAAAGGCAGGACATAAATACAACATATCGGTATTTGCAGGTGCATCTGAGTGGACGAAGGCTCACCTCAGCCGGACGTCCAGTCTGACCTCTGACAGCCCCTCAGCCAGTCCTGTCCACCAGCCGTCGACGCCCAGCAAGAAGCCCCCAGCATCGCCACAGCCTCAGAGGGCCGCCCCGGAACCCAAGACCACGTCCAGCTTCTTCACCAGCCTGGACTGGCAACAACAACAACAACAGGAAGGGGAAGAGGAGGCAACTGTTGTACAGGAACCTCCCGAGGTGGAGGTGCAACTCCTGGAGGCGAGCGACGACGAGGACGACTTTGGGTCGCTGTCGCGGGACCGAGCTGGAACGCACAGCAGCAACGGCAGCGACAACACGGGTCAGCCGCCCAAATCCCAGGACGCG
>JAVCKZ010079493.1:0-26374 GCA_034780755.1 Lepetodrilus elevatus
GTAGTAGTAGTAGTAGTAGTAGTAATAGTAGTAGTAGTAGTAGTAGTAGTAGTAGTAGTAGTAGTAGTAGTAGTAGTGATTGATCGGTTGATGGGCCTCGATTATCGATGTCCAAGTACACAGTACATTCTCACCTCCATTGGTAATGTTGAGCATCACGGGGACGGGCTCGCCTGTGTTCTTGAAGACACACCACACGTGCAGCTCTGCCGTGAACTGGTCATCCGGGCTCTGGGCGTTGTCGTAGTGCTGCTCTACCATCCCCTGGACGACCACGTGAGAAAACTCCACCTTCTCTCTGACGGAGGGCTGGTGGGCGGGGTCACACCCAGATACCCGGGGGTGGAGGAGGGAGAAGACCAGGGTGGCGACGAGGGGAAGGGTTACACTGAGCAGGGACATACTTCTGTCAGACCAAGCCAGTGTCGGTAATCGTCTATGTTAGAACTACGTCGTCTGTGCTCCACGATGTTTAGTGTAATTCTCTTGTAAATTTGCTGCTAACAAATATGTGACGCTGTTTCAAAGTTGAAAGAAAGCGCCTGGTTGTTGGGTTGTTGATACTGACGAGGGAAGATTAGTGTGCACCCACTGCGTGTTGCGATCGATGGAATGATCATACACTGGTCAGAGTTGGAGTCGACATCATACTGCATGGTCAGAGTTGGAGTCGATATCAGACTGCATGGTCAGTTTATGGTATTTACGATGGCACATATTATATTGTATAATTAGCCTACTATATATATATATTAATATCTCTGGAGTATTAAGAACCATATTTATGCATATGTATACATGCTCTGTGTAAGTGTGTGTGTGTGTGTGTGTGTGTGTGTGTGTGTGTGTGTGTGTATGTGTGTGCGTATGTGCGTGCGTGTCGTGAGTGCTTGCGTGTCGTGCGTGTGAATGATATTTTAGATGAAGTCGTAAGTGTAAGTCGTAGAAGTTGGTCTCAGTAGTTGTCTCTCCAGTGGCGACGCCAATTTACCATTCCTATATTATCTGGTGACGTTGTGACGCGGGACACCTGTCTACAGGTAGACTTATTTACGAGGAATACATTGACGTCTGTGATGACAGAAGGCTGATAGCAGTGAATTACGACACGTATAGCACGGCCTTATTAATTACATCTAATAGCAGTGAGTTACGACACGTAGCACGGCCTTATTAATTACATCTAATAGCAATGAATTACGACACGTAGCACGGCCTTATTAATTACATCTAATAGCAGTGAGTTACGACACGTAGCACGGCCTTATTAATTAGGCCTACATCTGCACCTGATCTACAGCAGAATATAGTTACTAGTACTCTATAGTTGAGCACTAGCAGTCCAGCAGTGACCACCTTGGAAATAGAAAATACGCAATTAAAGTAATAAGTAGGCTTCGGCTATATACTATATATAACCATTGTTATTACATATGCCTAATATACAGCTACTACTATTACTACTACTACTACTACTACTACTACTACTACTACTACTACTACTACTACTATTACTACTACTACTACTACTACTACTACTACTATATACTAGGCTACTACTACGATGGTCACGCCTGAAGTTGATCAGTAAATTACATTTTGTAATGTATAGCTAGGTTTCAATAATGAATTTGAAGACGAATACACTACACCTGCATACAAATTCCAGTTATTACATTTTGACTTGTTTAAATAAGCAAATTGTCCAAATTAACTTTGAATAATTACTTGAAGAATTAAAGAATGTATCTATAGTACCGGTCTGTTGAGATTCATGGTCATACGTATTTTACCTGAAATACAGTGTGTGTGTGTGTGTGTGTGTGTGTGTGTGTGTGTGTGTGTTTGTGTGTGTGTGTGTGTGTGTGTGTGTGAGTGTGTGTGTGTGTGTGTGTGTGTGTGTGAGTGTGTGTGTGTGTGAGTGTGTGTGTGTGTGTGTGTGTGTGAGTGTGTGTGTGTGTGTGAGTGTGTGTGTGTGTGTGTGTGTGTGTGTGTTTGCTGCTTTTACAGTTGTTTTCCAGCATAGCTATTTTGGCATATTTCTCTTAAATGTTTAATTTTCTTGTTGGTATAAACAAAATATTTTCAGATCAGACACGAAAATACGAGAACATTCATACACTACAGCAGCATCTTATTCCAAATAAAAAATATCTCAAATGCAAAGGAAGCTATTTTCTGTTGAGATCCCTGTTATCGGACTACATAATCGTGATAATTAGCGAGACTGTTATCGGAGAGATGGAGCTATCATCTCCGATGCGTCACGGCGGCGACAGATTTTTCGCCGTGACGTAAGGCAGTGCATTAATTAATGGCAGGTCACCTGGACACATCCACCCACGGCCTGAACTCTGTACGGCCACGATGATAACCTTTTAACCCCCTGTGATCACCATGTGTGCATTACCTTAAGTGTTGAAATAGAAAGCGTGGAAATCAGTCAATATTATGGCCTACTCTCAACCTGAATCACTATAATCATCAATACTATAATCACATGTAAACATTTACATAGGCTGGACAGATTTATTACCTTGTTATGCAGATCATACAGGTGGAAGTAGGATTTTGTTAATAAAAGTAATACAGGTCAGATGGTATTGTAAGTTTATGGTTGTAATAACAACTTATTTAATACTGAGGAATTAAAGTTTATTAACATGCTTACAATTCTACCTTGCTGGATTAATAAAATACTTGTAAACTAATAACAAATCTGGCTGCCCTAATTGTTATATTAATATCATAATAATGTAGGATTGGAGATAGAGAGAGAGAGAGAGAGGGGGGAGAAAGAGAGGCAGAGAGAGAGAGGGGAGAAAGAGAGAGGGAGATGGAGAGAAGGAGTGAGTGTGAGTGAATATGGAGTTTAACGTCGCTGCGGGAAGGAGAGAAGGAGAGAGGGAGAGGGAGAGAGAGGGAGATGGAGAGAGAGGGAGATGGAGAAAGAGGGTGGAGAGAGGGAGATGGAGAGAGAGGGGGAGAGAGAGAGAACACGCATTAAAATATTCATGCTTTTAAAACTAACTTAGAATCGATAAAATGTGAAGTCAAATGTGAACATTTCATTTCTATATACAATTTCAATGACAACTCGTACGATCGTTATATATGCAATGTCATTCAATCTATGAATACAAATTTCTCTCTCCAAGCCTTTCCCAGAAACAGGAAGTAATCGTGAATGACAGTGTATGTAACAATACAATGCAATAATATCCTGGTTGTTCACTCCATCGTAAGAAATATAGATGGGCCACGTGTCAAAATGCATCAGGTCGAACACTAACTACCCATTGACTGCGACCACGCTGCAGAACAACTAACAACCCATTGACTGCAATCACGATTCGGAACACCAACTATCCATTGACTGCGACTACGCTTCATTGCCATCAGTCCCTCCGTCAGCATCGTAAAAGTACAATAGTATCCCATAGCTCCCAAACAGACATAATTGGTTTTCAACAAACAGACATTACTTTGTTACGATTTGAAAACGGTGTCAAGAAAATAAATTCATTTTCTATCTCATGTTGTCATGATAGATAACAATTTCCATAATACTCAGAATAATTTATAAAGTGTGGATAACTATCTAACTGTTGTATGTGTTTTGTTATTTCTATACATATAGTCCCTGCATGTCACATGTTGTCATGAATCATGTGTTATTACTCCTTTTGTGAATATCCTGTTTTGGTGCTTACATATGTAGTTCAGATAGTGGTTGTGTACAACAATATACGATAGTAAAAATGCGTCAGTTTCAAAACAAATTATGTAATATACATTGTGAATCTAATTCAATCTAAGTCAACATTTATAGGATAATAAACAATCATGCTAAATGTATAAAGAAAAGAAGTTTCTCAATGAGTGTATTAGTCAATGACATCCTATCTGTCCAAGCTTATTCTATTAATTTCATCATTTCTTTAGTAGACCACTCTAGACTAGTATGAATGGTCAAATTAACAGAGCTATATTGCTTTAACGTCACAGCAGGAATATTTCCCCTGATATAAGACGTGATGATTGTGAAATTAAGACAATGAAAACTGATTTGAAGACACTGTAAACGGGTCATGAAAATATTGAATATACGATGGTATGAGTTGACATATATAAAGACAAAAGCTGTGCATGTTTGCTGGAGTATAAACTTAGAACTGTCTATTCACGGTGACAAAGCATAGGGACCATGCAGTGTGCTCCTGGAAACAACTGAGATCTAAAAAACGGAACGACCTTTCCTTGGGAAATATTACACACTATATTGAATCGCTTCACCAAGATCTATACGATAAAAATCACTTTTTTGCCCTTCAAAGTCTGCTTGGCATACATAAACACCCCCTGTTTCCATGACGAGGTAGAAACTCATTACGCTGTTGGGGCACATACACTCAGACTGTTTTCGTCAGCATCTCTTCGAGTGCAATGTAGGGAGTTCACAAAAACCCTGTGCAACGTATTGGGGTCAAGCAAGTGTGCCGAGTGCAGACCTATCAACCTGGCGTCGCAGATTACTTCACCAATTGCAGGAACCCGCCAGGAATATGGCTCACGGAGGAATGGATCCTTAACATGAAAGTTGACTTGGATAGATCCTTAACACGAGTTAACATAGATAGGGAGCTCAAGGGCAAAGAATAATGCATGGAGCAATCGTGGAGTTTAATGTCGCTGAGGGAATCTTTCACCCATTTGCGACGGACACCGGATGGAGAAAACTGATGAAATATATGTGGGTGTTACTCAATAATAGATAGATAGATATTATTAAAGAAACAGATATGTTTTATGGTATATATTTTTTGTTTACTACTTTTATTGGGATATATATGGCACATAACCAAGAGAAACGTGAAACAGACACATGGTAAAAGGCGTTAACGTTAAATTATCAAGAAAACAATGGATTTCAGATGTAATATAGGCCTGACTGAATGGTAGGCTAGTAAATGGATATTGCAACTAGGGTGGTGATATTATTCACAAATATTTTGCCTTTGGCATGAAGTGAAAGATTTGTTAAGTAATGAACATGCAAGTAATTTCAAGCCGAACAAACAGCTGGGGCATTTTATCACCAGAACGAATTGCCTTTCATGCATGAATAACGACAACCTTGTAACACAAACTAGTTCCTGGAATACTGATCTGAAAATCTTTTTCACATCATTATCTCTAAACAAACGAGAAACCATACATGTTCTTTTATCCTCCGTTATCTTTGCTTAACCTTCTCCCTGCTGAATAAAATCAAAGTGTTCTATTTGTGCATGTGATCGGGTTTAACTTAAGTCGCCTTCAGCAGGGAGAGGGTTAAATGAAAAGCTTTACATTTCATCAATTTATTTCAATAAATTGGAAATCTATAGTTTCAAATTGGCATTTAATGAAAATAGCTTAATATATTTGTGTATGTAGTTTTGTATTATGTTCTGTTCAACAACATCCTAAAATACTTTCACACTTTCATACACGTTTATCATCCGGTTTTCATCGGAAATAATAATTACCGTTTACCAGTTTTCTTCATAGTGTTATCTTTATGAAAACACCTTTATGTATTTAACCTTTCATTCACTGAAACCATCATTGAAAATATCAAACACTTATTATTCACCGACTTATTCTTCAATGGGGTGATAATAATCGATTTGGACATTAAAAAAAAAATGGGAATAAAAAGATTGCACGTTCGTAAACCGATGTACCTGGGATCAAAATTAACACTAATTTATAACATTTGTTATTTGTATCACTATTCAGGCTAGTAAGTTTTAAAGTTACTTTCTATCGCTGTGTACTCACATTTTTTAAGATCTCTTGGCGGGACCATGGCAGTTTTTGGAAGGGAAGAGTTGGAATGTATGAAAGGTGACGAGAGGTGGTGATGACTGTACAGGGGCAGCTGGTAGTAGGACGATGGGTAGCAGTAGCCCATCGGGTGCTGCTGCTGGGGTGGGTACCAGGTAGTGCCGTGGCTACTGTTTGCATAGTTGAGGTCGTGCGACGACTGGCTGTGGTGGTAGTACACCGACACGCTCACGTCGGTGTCCGTCAAGTCAATGTACACGCTGTCGGGGAAGGAATGGTCCGGATTGCGTCTTCGTTGTGACGAAATGTCAATGTCCCAGAGCTGTCGCTGTGTCTTGTGGTACTGCGACGTGGTCACGTGCTCGGCTTCGAACTCGATCTCCTCGTCGGTCTCGAAATCGCAGTCGATCTCGGTCAGCGTCCTGTCACTGTCGGCTGCCACCGCGGTGGCTGCCCCGTCGACCTCGTCGAAGTCATCGTCCGTGTCGCCGTCTCGCGGCGCCCGTTCGAGCACCACACTGGATTTCTTCTCGGGGTAGGGACCGCAGTCCTGTATGGTGTAATACTGATAGTTGTACCAAGATGCCAGGCACTCGGGACACTCGGACGGGTGGCAGTCGTAACGGATCAGCGGGAAGCCCGTGGTGTAGTTGGCCAGCTTCTCCAGCTCCTCCGCGGTAAACTCGAACGGAGGCGCGCCCTCATCCACATGGAGGCTGTCCGAGTCGGACACAGAGCAGTTCTCCGAGCTGGATGCCACGGAGGACTTATCGCTCTCGGTGTCGTTGTCAACTACATCCGTCTGCGGCGACTTCTCCGTGTTGTAGAGGTCGTTGCAGATCAGGTCCACGTTCTCGCACTCGACAATACTGCGACGTTTAGCACCATCAGTGTCGTTTGAGCGGGTTGCATTGTTGAGCATGTCCAGTTTCGAGTGAAACGTGGGAGGATTGTCTTTGGCTAGGTTGCACTCCAGGCCTCTCGAGTCTTTGAGGTGAGCTTTTTCGATGACCGAGATCAGAGCGTTTAGATTTTTGTTGTCCTTTTTCTTTGATTTGTTGTGGTGCTGGTGTTTCCGGACGTCGCGGGGCTTGTCCCGCAGCGAGTATTTAGGCACGCAGGTGACCATGTCGTCCTGCTCCGCGAAGAGCTCGCTGTCCCCGGACTTCACAGAAGCCTCGGAGTCTTCCTCCAGACTCCTCTGCCTGTGTTGGAGGGCCGCCTTCAGCGTGTCCTTCAGGTGGATCACGATAGGCGTATTCGTTTTTACCTGTTTGCGTCGTCCCTTCTGCTGACTGCGACGCTGTCCTTTCCCTCCATCCTTCTGGCACCCGACACACGAGGAACTGATTCCTTCGAGTCTCTTGGCGAACTGTCCCTCGCTGACCACTTCCAAGTTTGCGCTGGCGCTTACCGTTTCACGCTTGATGGCGGCCTTCCCATCGGTTAGTTTCCCCATGGTGGAACGGGCGGTGACTGCGATACCTGGTGGTATCGACACTGGCAGTGAAGTATCCAATAACTTGGGGGGTGGGGCTGCTTGTGTCTGGCCTGTTGGCTAGCACATCGGACTGCTACCCTCCCAAGACTGTCCGTCAACTGTCCTACGCTGAGAGCACACTGGATATGACCTCAATGCTCCATTAGGCTTCCAGGTGAGCCGTGTGGTCAAACGTCCACTCACAGGTGAGATGAGATAACAATGAGGATCTCGTTATAGCACAGGTATCATGTTTGCTGGAGCCTGGCCGATCGCAGGTCATACACGAAGTGTCGGCCTGGCCGAGTTAGACAGGGAGGCAAATCAAGTCCAGACAAAAGTGTCTCAATCTCCACTCGCACAAAATACTTTCCGTCTTTCCGTCAGGCAGGTATCAAGCCGAGCAACACAAGCCGTACTCATTGGCTGAGCAGGTAACAAGTCTCCGACTGTCCGTTCTCGGGCACAAGCCTAGCAGGTAACAACATGCAACACATGAACAGACATTGTCAGCACGGGCCTTTGTTGTGAGGTCGATTGGCGGAAAAACAACAGCAACAGCTTCCCAACAAACTGTCCCCTTACCTCGGCAGCGTCCACCTGGTTACAAGCTGTATAATGAAGGAGGCTTTGCTTATATCCCAAGTGGTGTGAGTGGTCCGGACACCGAAACCCACAGCCTGAATAATATGCAACACAATAGACTCCTTACACAATAAGACTCCCCGCACAAAGGCCTGGTCGCACAATGGCAGCGAAGTTTACCACTGATACACTACTAACTGAATCAATCAAGCTTTCCTTCATTAAGATTAGTATAAGCAACGTAAGCTGCTTTGTTGCCTAGGCTGTGGACCCATTAGCTAGATACAGGTGCTCTGTTTACTACCGCTGGTTGATACATGCGCTATTACAGATCCTGGGATTACTACTACGACCACTACTGAACTGAACTGAATGCAGGTAGTGGAGTGTTTACAGACTGTATAGTCTCTTCACTCGGCGGCGCAGCAGCACATGTGCCCCGCGAGAACCACGTGTTCTATCCCCAGTGGCAGGTTACGCGTGTAGATACACACACACATACACAACAGTCTGGCGGTCACAACATACAGGCAGGCTTCACACACACACACACACGCAGGAGGGCAGGACACGCGGCTGGCTAGCTGTAGCGTAGTAGTAGTAATAGTAGGGCCCCTCTCAGCACAATGAATACCTGCCTTACGACCCCCCGACTCTCTCCACTGACGGCGATACAATGATAGCGATCTGGAATTAGATCATTTTCCCCCTGCTCCGCCTGGGATGACACTGTTGTGGCCTGTAACTGTGTCACGGGGCGGCGTTTTCAAGCCCATAGGCCTATAGTACAATCCCGGCTCTGCGCTGGTGGAGTATTCATAGTAGTATTGATAGTGACAGTAGCAGTAGCAGTAGCAGCCCAAGGCAAAGGTAGACAGCGGCACATTCAGAGACGAGCTTGCGTTCGAGATATCCACGTTTCCTCTATTATTGATAAAAATCGTGCATGTCTTTGTGGAGCGGCCGGTGATCGAACGCTGCGACGGCGGCGACTCTGGAGAACAAAGCCTGGGCACTGGTCATGTCCTCACATGTAAACACGGTCCAAGGAAGTAGCCACGATCCCCGAGTTCACCGGCGAAGGGAAAAGGAATCGGCACGGCAGCACCATACACCACAGCTATACGTATTGATTTCGGGGGTGAAAAATTACCAAGGGGGGGGGTCATGTGAAGAGGTATCTAGAGCATATCCTCTTCTTTCCGACTGGAACAAACACGGGAGTTTCTTCTCAGGTAAGGGGGGGTGGGGGAAGTCTCTGCACCCTGCCTCTACTTCCTCTTGAGAGGCGACGTGTTGTGAGGAGGGGTACGAGGAAGAGGGGGTTTACAAGACCGAGTGTTTTCTTCCAACTCACTAAGCAGGCCCTCCCACTTCCCCGAGAAATTTACATCACACGACCTCACTGGGAGGTTACGTCGGCTGTGTTTTTTTCTCCACCTGGCGAGAGCCACTACCTGTGGGTGGAGGTGGTGCTGGTGAGCAGGGTGGGTGGGCGGTGACCACGGCGGTGTCGGACTGGACGTGGCTGCAGCGGCAAGGCAAGGCACACGGAGGAGCCGCTATGTTAATCACCTGCAGTCATGTGATCTTACAGAGGGAGACAACGCTGCTGCATGGGCATAAATTATAGTCGTAGGCATATTTTCTTGTCACTCGAGAAACCGGAGACCTTTCAAGCTTGATATTACAGTCGCTCGACACAGCCACGGACATTTCTACATGCTAGGTGGCACACGCACACTGAAGGGATGGTTAAATAACAATATTGGAACCATATGGATTTTTTTTTCTCACTCCCTCACAACATATTTACGTAGCTAATGATGTAGGAAAATGAGGTCATTGTTTTTAATTTACTCGGCTGAACTGAAACTGCACTTAGAAACACTTCATGAGTGCTATCAAGTTTTCATTCATAAGTTGATGACTCATCAGTTAAATATATAAATTTTAACAGAATTAAAACAAATTAATAATGACACGACTTAATAATAAAACCTAAATTTAATAAATATTATATTTGATCAAATACAATTATTATCCAAATAATCGCCCAAATAAAAGCCACTATTTTTATCAAGACATATGAATAAATATTATAATAGTCAAATAATGGCTATTGTTGTAGTAAACCAATGTAACAAAACTGGCATTGTCTGATCAATTATATTCATTTAGAAAAATAATTTTGTTCACAAATTAATACCCAGAATAGTTTCAATGACATCAGAGAAAGATTTCACAGCTAGTGATACCATCCAGATGTTTGCTGTATAAAATCTATATTATGTGGACAAAGAAAAAAGCAATGAATTATCATTAAATATGTTTCTGCATCAAAAGCAAAGAATTATGATTGCCTCATACTGACATGATACTACCGTAGTAATATTTCAAAATTATCATTAAATATGTTTCTGCATCAAAAGCAATGAATTATGATTGCCTCATACTGACATGGTAGTACTGTACATAGTAATATTTCAAATGTCATGTTTCCTGCAAGGAAATGTATGATCTACATAGAATAATATATGTGTGTGTGTGTCCCAAGTAGATAATGATGCAATATACTCATTTAGCTCAAACAGGAAGACATCTGTAAACTGTAATACATCCTGAAATAAATCCTAAGATTTAAACTTGTTTACAAACACTTAATAATTCAAATTAACTGAAAGTAGGCTTTTGCAGCTCATTTGTATTCTTATATTTCTAATTTAAATAAACATTTGTTTTGTTCACAGAAATGTTTCTTTGACCTTTATAGATATTAAATATAATTATAGAATCACCTTATGGGAGAAAGTAAGTGAACGAGCTCTGGTGTCGATTTGCTTATGGTGGGAGTAGAATCTACAACAACTATGTATTACAGTAAGACCTCACATGCCATGGCCGATACAGATAAACCAAGGGGATAATTGATAATTAAACGAGTAAAGCGATGTGTGATTATGATTATATGAATATAATAACAAGTAAGAGGGATCACGTGAGCCATGGCTGATACAGATGAACCAAGGGGGATAACTGCACATCAGTTACACATACATTGCATCCAAATAATCCCTGCATTTGAAACTGGCTTCCATTTTAGAGAACAATCCAAATGGGATTCGACTGCAAACCATTAAGCATGCAGTCAGACGCCGTACCCTCTGGGCTACCTCACCAACCTATGGGAGTGCTTGTACAGTTTAGTATTAAAGTTAAGGTAATATAACGTCAACTCGTAAGTTGAATAAGTTTGGGTTGGGTTATTAGTAAGCTTACAGCATACCCTTGGTCTGTCAGTAACCAGCTATCACTCGCAGGTTTACAGCAACATTCAGTGCACTATGGATGTTGCAGGTTTCCTCCTGCCTTTAAATGACAAGCCCAATTAAAAAACAAACAAAAGGCACACCCTGTTGCCACTTATATTCACGTAATTCTACAAAGTACGAAGAATAGAAATGCAATATTCATGACAGCAACAATAACCCGTGAATACTAAATTGCACCTCAATGCATTAATACCAATGTTAACCTGGTCCCTCCCATGGGAAACCCGCATAACTCAAACGTAACTGAAGCTTACATCAATAATTAACTGAGTACAAACACTAGCACTAACATGCTAATGTACTCCTATGTCAGTCCGCGTACAGAAACACTTTTATTGGACTCCGGAGCAACTCGGCAATGACAGCAAACTCGTATATATATTTGGAAGTGACAGAGATCCTTCATGTTCTTGACAAGGTTTCTGTGACCTCGCTAGTGACAGAGTGATAAAGACGATCTTGTAAAATACAACCGTTTATAAGCAGAGCGATCCATCAGATGTTGACAACTCCCCATAGCCAGCAACGATGGAGTGAGGCAGGGGCACTGCATTTCCCCTTTGCTTTTACTGTCAGTGTTTTTACTTTTTGCTTGTAGTGTTTCTTTCCTTTTTGCTTTTGCTGTTATAATTAGTGTTCTTCCTTTCTTTCTTTTAGTGTTTTTACTTTTTTCTTTTGCTGTTAGTGCTTTTTCGTTTTTGCTTTTAGTGTTTTCCGTTTTGCATATTTGCTGTTATTGTTTTTTTTCTAGTTGATTTGCTGTTAGTACTTTTCCTTTTTACTTTAACTGGAGTTTTTTCTTCTTCCATTTTTGCTTATATTATTAAATTATTTTTTTTCCTTTTTCTTTTTACTGTTAGTTTTTTTTCCTTTAGTTTTTACTGTTGGTGTTTTTCCTTTTAGGTATTTTACTTTTTGCTTTTGCTGTTGGTGTTTTTCTCTTTTTGATATTACTGTTAACTTTTTACTAATTTACTACAAGTGTTTTTCATTTCTGCTTTTACTGTTCAGTGTTCGAAATAGAGGGGATCCTGGGGGCCATTTTAAAATCTGCAATGCTAAAGGTATCTATGCAAATGGCACATTTATACACCATTAACATTGGGCCTACGGAGAATGATCTCCATATTATTTTCTGAATTTCGAACACGGCTGTTAAGAGTTTTGCTTTCTACTGTTGTCTTGCATTTTACTGGTAGTGTTTTTCTTGCACTGTATTATCTCGCCTACCTGGTTTTGGCACGGCCGTATATTTGAACATTCCTGTGGTTAAAGACTTGGAGAGTGAGGTAATAACCAAGCCTTTAACCCTCTCCCTGCCGGATTAGGCACAGATACTGTTCATTAGGGCATCTCCGGTTGCCTTCAGCAGAGAGAGAGTTAAACACATTTATTGTTTGCACATGCTTCTTTACATCAATACCAGTGGGGAAAACAATTAGACTTTTTTTCCCTTTCCTATATTTACTCCAGTAAGCATCACACTGTAATCACGTTGAAGATTTTTCATCACAACCCATGTGGATTTGGGAGAGGAAATTAAAAAGAAATATTTAACAGAAAATTTACAACAACTGAAAACCTTCTAAGTACGAATGAGGAAAGATATGTGTATACCTTTCCACTCCGTTTCCTTAAAGATCACAGAAGACATTGTTTTAAAAGCATTTCCTTATTACTTGAACAGAGATAGCGATTTGAGAGCATGATGTTACACTCACAAGTTACAGGCTACCTTTCCTGGTTTAGGTTGAAAATAGAAACACCTAACATAACCCATATGTTGCTAATGAGTTAAACAATTGAATGCATAACCGTGCACCTACCACAACATTTACGGTAATTGGCGTTCTGAAAATGTTCAAACAAACATATTGTGTGTTGAAACCATTTTCAATGTTAATGCTGTTCAACTGCTCTCCACGTCAGAATTCAAACATGGAACTTACTCCCTATCCCTGTCAAACTGTCTAACAAAATTGACATGTTCAAATCCAGACTTATGACTTACGGTACTTATTATGAACTTTAATCACATTGTAGTGTCTTGAGCTTGCATTAGTGCGAGTGACCGAGGATATGTTTCCACTGTGCAATACAAATATTCACTATTATTATTATTATTATTATTTTTAGATTCTTTCCCACAATATACTACCCCATAATACCCCATCTCAGCTGGTTAACCAACAACTGGTGATGGAATACGGTCTTTCACACAGATTATACTGACCCCTGATCCCTGTCACAGTTTCTCCTCAATTTGGATAGAATAATCCCGGCTAAATTTATCCTACCATTTTATTTTGAATTTCAAGATAACCCAACCAACGTAATGCAATTACAGCCGATTTGGAGATAAACGCCAAAAGTGTCGTGATATCTATCTGCTCTCAGCACAGTTCCAAATGTACAGTTAATCTTCACGTGTGAACAACAAAGTCGAAGTCTACCTCCCGGTTTCACTGGCCATCAGCTTTGCGTGTAATCTCGTATCAAGGTAAAAGATTGCATGCCAGATTCGCCTTACGTTGGATTAGCACAAGCTGAGAACCGACAGGGTGGTCGGAGTTGATACAACAACACTACAGATGCTACGGTCGCAACTGCCATGTAAGCTTTATCAGTGAGTGAGTGAGTGAGTGAGTGAGTGAGTGAGTGAATATGGAATTTAACGTTGCTGCGGGAATTTTAAACTCTATATTTTATCAAGTCAACACTGTAATATGGAGAAGAAATGTGGAAAGCATGGAACCTCATAATATCCAATTTAGGCAATCAGAAATGCATCAGAGGTAGAAAATAACTTTTCGGATAACTAGTAAAAATAATGAATGGAACCTAATATATCTAATAAGGACAATCAGAAATATATCAAGAATTAGAAAACAACTTTTCGGATCACTAGTCAAAATAATGTATGGAACCTAATATGTCTAATATAGACAATCAAAAATGCATCAGAGATAGACATTAACTCTTCAGGTAACTAGTGCAAATAATGACAACATAGTAAAGCTAAGTGTATTGTATTACCTTTAAAATATCCTAAATTTCCAGTTGCCTTCAGCAAAGAAAAAGTGTTCAGATAGTATACAGATACAAGTAAAAACATAAGTCATAAGTAGTAAAAATCGCATACAGATACAAATGAAAACATAATAGCTATACCGTAGGTACTATTATTAAAACCACAAATACCATAACAGTCCCACATAAACCTTGATAATTAAACTAGACATACGTAATACAATTACTCAACAATGATGTTATCCACTGTTACCTGTTCAACGGCAACTTTCAATAATTAGCAAAGATGAAAGTGAACGAGATGCAACCCCAGGCGTACAGGCACATACATGCCTCATCGGAGAAAGGGTTAATCTGGGGTCTCGGAGGCCCCAAAGGGCAATACACATGCAGTGACCTTACGCCGCCTGCGTCAGTTTTCAGAGTATTACAGGCAGTCACTCAGAGTTTATCTGCAGATACCACCTCGGTTCAAAGTCAATCTACTCCACTAAATGGCCTGAACCCATGGACATCTTAGGTGACCCCTCACTCTCCTGAACACATCAAAAGATATCTTCTGAGGTGACCCTGACTACAATAAATGACCTGAACACATACATCTCGAGCTCTGGGGTCATGTTCCCGAAACTATCGCACACGTAACGACGTCGTTAAGCCTTCGTGGAGAAATATTTGGCTCTTTCTGGATCATCAGAATTTCCTCCACGAACAGTTTAACCCTCTCCCTGCTGAAGGCGACTTAACTTGCCCGACCACATACTTTGGCTTTATTCAGATGGGCCCCTGAACAGCTCTTATTTGACCCGTACACCCTACTAGATGACATGAACACGTGGATATCTTCTATTAGGTGACCCATATTATACTAGACCGTGTGAACACAGATATTGTATTTTAGGCAACCCTTACTCCATTAGCTATCCTAAGCACATCATTAGATATCTTCTATGAGTTGACCCTGACAATAAATGACCTGAACAGAACGATCTCGAGCTCTGAACACAAGCTCTTACTGTGACCCTTATGCTCTACCAGATGGTCTGAACACATAAATATCTTCTCCAAGGTGATCCTGAACCCTGAACCCAAAGATATTATCTCTAAGGTGATCCTTTTTCTACTAGATGTTCTGAACACATTGATATCTTCTCCAAGGTGATCCTTACTCTACTAGATGTTCTGAACACATTGATATCTTCTCCAAGGTGATCCTTACTCTACTAGATGTTCTGAACACACTGATATCTTCTCCAAGGTGATCCTTACTCTACTAGATGTTCTGAACACACAGCTTTCTTCTCCAAGGTGATCCTTACTCTACTAGATGTTCTGAACACACAGCTTTCTTCTTTCAATTATATTACTAAAGTTTCTTTTTTAATTATATTACTAATGTATCCTATAGCTAATGTTTGATCCTAGCTATTATATTGTGATGTTTGACCAGCTTATTCAGCAATGGACATATTGTTGATTTCTGAGGTATTTGTCTACAATAAATTATATTTACTTTTCATACCAAATTTCGAACTTCAAAGTCTGGTTGATATGCAGTGCTGCTGTCTTTTCTGATTACCTTATACAGTGCTCCCTCGATATAACGGATACAAAAATAAAATTAATTTTTTATCCAGTTATATTCCATGATATAACACGGGTATGGCATGTCATGTACCCCAACTTCTGCGTTATATCGAGGAGCACTGTATATAAATTATCAGATCAACCATAAAGGTTTCTTAGTTTGTATGCACATATCACATGTAGTAATGTGTGGCTCGAGAAAGTAAGGCGACATCATCTTCCTCATACAAATACTAGTACTAGTCGCGAATCAGCCAACATATACTGGCTGCACAAACTGAATGGACACGGAACACAACAGAACAGAACACAACAGAACAGAACAGGACCTTTACATATTGAGGCCACTAACCTCTGAATATGTGGTACAGTCAACCTTTCTAAAAGCAACACAATGCGATGACAGACACAATTCTGAAATTGGGGCTTAATGGATCTGGAGTTATCCAACGCATCATGTTTTGATCTTTCGCAATATTTATTTTAACAAAGAAAACTTTGTGACAAATTTTGATTTGATTTTATTCTGGAAATATGAGAAAGAAATAGAGCATTGGTATGAAACATCTTTACTATAAGCCTGGATGTAAGGTCTTCATGTGTACGTGTGTGTGTGTGTGTGTATGTGTGCATGTGTGTGTGCGTGCATGTGTGTGTGATGGTATGGCTAGTGAGTGAATATGGAGTTTAACGTCGCTATTCCACTGTATATGTAAGGGTTTGTGTGTACCGTACATGGCTTAATGTTGCTGCAGGAATCTTCCAACCATTTGTGACGATTTTCACCAAAGACACCAAGTTGTCACCACTCCAGAACACAGCTGCTTATGACACTGAACAACATTTTCAATCTAGGTTTCAAAGCTTTCAACAAATCCTAGATTCTCAGTATTGTCACTGACTGCCATTTTCATCTTGATCCAACACGCCGGTAACATGAAGAAATCGAAGCCATACAAGCTAAAACATCACATGTTCCCAACATGAACTGCAAACATCTTGACTGGTTTTGTGTCAATTTCGCTTTCAAAACGTGAATTAGTCGTGATAGCCGAAAGATTTATATTGAATAACCTGCCACAGATTCAAGCAACCTCAAAATTTGAAGTAAAAAATAGTTTAAAAGTATAACAGAATCAATTTTTAACTTGAATCCCGATTGATTTGCCCATCATCAAATGTTTGACTAAATTCAACACGAACCATATGACTAAATTATCAAAGCTGGTGTGAAAAACAAACTGGACGATTACATTTTCAACTGATTAAATTCTAAGTGAATAACAATCCAGAAACCCAACGTCGAAATCTATCAAATCTATCCATTGTGGATAAAAATAGCCCGCGAAATGCGATGCAGAGAGCATTCAATATGAACAACTGAATATCAAAATGATATATAATATATACGGATCTCAGCTGGGGATAATTATGGGATGTCCAAACAAAGGCCTTTGTTCTACGCGCGGTGTAACAAACACCTCTGCACCTCAGTAGCCAACTGTCATAACGGCAAGATGGCAGGACAAAAATAATCAATGAACACTATTGATTTCAAGTGGGTTTGTTGTTCTGTATTTACATTAATATCACATTGATGAGCTGCTTAGTCGCGGATACTGTCTATTTTAATGGAGATCAATTTCTATCCTGCTGTTTAACAGCACAACAAGTTATTTTGGATCCGAGATGCGGAAATTTGATATATCTGTACAATATTCTTGTAGAATAATATTTTGAAAAATAATTTCTAAGAATTCTTTGTAGCATAACAAATCATGTGGACGTTAGTGAAAAATTAAGTTCTGTTCCTAGGGGCCTATTTTCGAATCATTCTTACGAACTTCATAGCTTACGAATAGTTCATATAACCATACTATAAGAATCGCTAAGAAGTTCTTAAGAACATTTCAAGAATAGGTTGTTAAAAACACACATTTACATTTTTCAGTGAAAGTACTTAATAAACTAGTGATAACTGGTTGTTTTAACCGTCTCCCTGCTAATGCCAACTGGAAATTCCCCAAAATGCAAGATTGGCTGATGTTCCACATTTATTTGAATCGTGACCTACTCCTTGCAACCGATAGCCAGAAGAGCTCAATGGAGTAGTCAGTCATTTAACTTAAGTGCCTGTATAGTGCAACACCTGAGTAATTTCTTAAATCGATAAAACCCGGCAGTCAAGTACCTATTACAAAGCCATTAGTTGCACGTTACCATAAAAAGTAACTTCCAGGCGTACTTATAATTGAATCAGTATTTCTAAATGCAATAATGAAGATTAGACGTGAATATTAGCTTCATCAACGCAACACACTGCTGGCATTGTGACAATGTGTCAAATTACAACTTAATGCAGCAAGATGTCATACAATGGCTGTTTGTGATCTGGAGATTCAGAAGTAACATGTCATGTAACCAGAGACTGTAATGTCATAGCAACAGACTTAGCAACATCTTATGAAATGGTTCTCAATCTCGGCAACCTGGCCCCCCAAGATTTAAAAAAAACGTCTTTTGAGTATGATTTCAGGTTAAACTCACAAGTTTTCTTCACAAATTCATGCATAAAATTTGAACGGGCATGAAACTGTACTTAAATTTATTCGTAAATCTCATGGCCTAGTAACATGTCATGTAACACGTATTAGTAACCCAGAGTTTCAAACAGCAACATGTCATGTAAACACTGACTGCCTTTTTTCAGCCGCTGATGCAGGTCATGTTATTGTTCAAAGCGTCCACAAGCTGTCATCATCATCATCATCATCATCAGTGAATCCAGCACAATGACAAACCGATGACAACTGGCAACGACTGGTGATGACGACCGGTGATGACTACAAATGTGTGGTCGGATTTATATTTGTACTACGACATCACGCCACCTCTCCCACCAGGCAACCCTTCACAATATTCATGTCAACACACAAAGTAACGGTGACCTGCTTATGTCATTCTGCTTTGGACGGCCCAGAATGAAAAGGTTTCACGTCATCAGTCTCCTAGTTCTCTTGTCTAATTAACGACGATGTCCGACTGACTTTGATGTCCAACTGACTTTGTACGTTGTCACATCTCCTACGAGTGACCAGAATGACCAGCGACACAAGAAAGTGACGTCAGTGACAACAGGAAGTTAATGCCGCCATAACTCAACAAAATTAAAATATAATTTGTTGGGACACTGAACAGGCTGGAAGAAACCAGAAAAATGTCAGCCTACTCACACAAATAAAGTATTGTACGTAAACATTATATTAACATCACGATACATTTTTTTCAATATTGATTCTTCTTGCCTGAAGATAATGAAACTCGCACGGTTGAGAACGATTCTATGCTTAACCTTCTCCCTGCTGAATAAAATCAAAGTGTTCTATTTCTGCATTTGATCGGGCAACTTAAGTCGCCTTCAGCAGGGAGAGGGTTAAGCACAAATTCAATATGGGGATTTATGAGAAAAACTGAGTTGAACATGAAATCATACTCAAAACCTTTTCATAATTTCGGGGCCTGACTGCTATTTCAGACAACCAGCGTCATTTTCAAGTTTTATACATTCTGCATCTGACAAACATGTCACCCAAGTTTGGATCAAAGTGTCGACAGATGTGATCACATGCAACAGGTGCAAATAGGAATTTAACCAGTGTAAATAGGAAATAAAATCAGTGTAAATAGGAAGTAAAATCGGCATTAATAGCAAGATAAATCAGAAGTTTTTAAAGCTTATACGGATTGATTGTTCTGATTCTGATAGCATACATCAACGGTATTTTCCCGTGTCCATAAAAATAGCATAGTAACACAAACCATTACGTTCCCAGTCCGGTTGCCGTGAAAACCTGTTATTTACTAGCTACAGAATCGTATGTAAGAACAAAAAGAAACAACCTGACCTTTCAAGGAACAAAGATGGGTAAAAGAAGGAAAACGAAGATGACCTTTGAAAGTGTTTCTTAAATTAAATAGACTTCCAATTATCTCAGAGTTCTTATATCATTCAGAAAATACTTCAACCGGAGATTCCTCGATATTCTCGGTAGACATCGTAGGTTATAGGATTCGGCGGAAATTGATATTCTGTATTTCCAAATCGCAGGATGAACGAAACTGTCAGCATCGTCAGCGCGTCCGTCAAGGCGACCCATATTTCTCACGACTTTTGCGTGGACATGATGAAATGAGGACAGAAATGGCATGAGCCAGATTGAGCCATAAATGAGTATTAGCAAAATGCGATGTGGAAATTAAAACACGGAAAAGTAGACGAGATGAAAGACCCCCGATGGGTTCATTGACCTGCTCATGGACTTGGTACATTTGTACAGATTCCTGAAATCAATGCATCCATGCGCTCGTTAGCGTCAACTACAAAGCCCGCGACTGTTATAGATGCAAATGGATAAAAGTAAAGCCTGATGAGAAATTCGGCAAATGAATTAGGTCAAATTGATGCCAATCAGGTCATCAGCTGTGTTTGTGGTAGTGTCGGATGCAATCACAAAGTGATCGGTTGTCATACGAGTCACTTAATCCAGAATTAGTATACACTACAGATAAATATCTAGCTTTTCTATAAATTGTTATTTTGATATCGCTGAAAGTTTTGTTCAAGTTCACTGGTATTCAATCAATACAGACGTCCTTCTTTTTCACTCCAGAATCAACAGTTTGATAAAAACATGTACAATCCAAAACCGCTTTTTTTTTTCAACTCGGAATATTTGCTTCCGTATTACAATAGAACATAATGCCATGAAAGAAAATCACAGAAAAATATTCTCCTATAAATACAATTTATCTGAATGAGTCATCGAGGTTGGATTCTCTTTTCATCCATATCCAAAAGGGAACGAAAGGGAAGAATAGATCAGAAAGAAAATTAGACAGCATTTTTCTTCCCCACAACATATTCTACATAAGAGGATTAAGAAGCCAAGAGATCGCTCAGAGAGACATGAGGGACGTGAAACCCACAGAGCAGGAGGGACACACAGGAGGGGCACAAGGAGTGGCATACAGGAGGGGCACATGGAGGAAGAAATTACAGGAGGGACATACAGCAGATTCACGTGGAGCAAGAGACCTACAGGAGGGACAATCAGGAGGGACATACAAGAAGGGCATACAGGAGGGACACAAGGAACAGGAGGGGCATACATGAGGGACATACAGGAGGGACACAAGGAACAGGAGGGACAAAAGGAACAGGAGGGACATACAAGAGGGGCACACAAGAGGGGCACAAGGAACAGGAAGGAAATACAGGAGGGGCACATGGAGGGGCACACAGGAGCAAGAGGGACATACATGATTGGCACACAGACCCAGATATGTGTTGTCAAGGAAACCATACTGCAGGTATTTTGCAAAAGAAAACTGACAAAGCGCATGTTACATCCGGCTCCCTATAGATCCTACATTGGCTTTAAGTGGATTCGATTGTCAAGTCCAGCAACTTGTGTCCTCCTTGAGGTCAACGACAGGTCATGACGCATCTTACTGCGGGTAGTGACCGCTTGTGTTTGCATTATGTGCAAACGGAGTAATAAAATAGTTTTAAATATTGTAATGACAACAGTGGCTATTTGTGGAATTCGAAATATTTAACAGTGAGCATAAAGAATGATAACAAATATATATAACTAATTAATAAAAGGTGGATATTATATCGCCTCGCGTTATTCAAAATCTCACATTATTTTCAGTCAGGATAAATTGTTTCTGCATTATTAAAATAATGAAATTGATTTTTTATTTTATTCACCATTATTTAACCCTCTTCGTGTTGGAGGCAACCAGAGATATCATAAAGAGCAATGTCAGTAGACAGAGGGTTAATAATTATCTGTATAAAATATAAAATTATATAAAATAATATTTATTTTTTTTATAAAAATAAAGCAGAACCAATGGGTGCCAGATTGAACATAATGTATTAACTGCGATTTACAAATCGGCTCTATAACATCTTTGGTCGATAATTGGCGTGTCATCATCAGCACGTGCTGGAGCCAATATGGCGTCCACATGTAGCACGTGGCGCAGACAACATCACAGACGGTAATTACGCTGCAGAGTTTCCAGCTTGTTCACATTATCACAGATCGACAGCAGGCCAACACTGATGACCGTACTTAATTAAATGCATGTATGTAATTATATAACGACCGATTGGACAGATAAATATTATATATGTACCATGGAAATAGAAACATTATATATGTATCTATGGTACATCATTTTCATTGTATTGTCCCCACTCTTCAGTAAATATAAAAAGAAGTTTCAATAAATGAATCAGAATAGGTATTTCGTGTAGAAAAGATGATCAGGATTATAAAAATTACTGTTTCAATGTTTGCGGCCAATGCATGGGCATACCGTATCACAACTTCATACCTCACTACGACTGAACAACAAAGTCAGCATACGGTTTCTGTTTCGGAGAAAAACTTTCCGCAAAGAATATGTCAATAGAATTTCTAAAGTGTGCTTTTTATAAATGATTGAGTTTCTAAAGTGTGCTTTTTATAAATCATTGATTTCCTAATTCGGACCAAAAACTAAATGTGATCTTCGTCTTACTTTTGGAAAGGTTACCTTGCACAGCAGTCATCTATAAAATTATGGTAGCCGTCTTATTTTTAGAAAACTTAATGGATAGCATAGCTCCAAAGTCATCCTTTATTAAAATGATGACATCGATCTTATTTTTAGAAAATTCAATGAATAACCTAGTCCAGATGTACCCAGATCGCGCGGCAAGGTATCCAGCAGTTTGGCACAGACTTCACACCTGCCCAATGACGTAAATCTAATTCCGGCAACTGAAAGACAACCCCCATGTCTCAAGTTGGTAGGTGTCATGATGACAGTTCAAAAACGCAGTAGCTGTGCAGCAAAGCATGCATCGACGACAATTCGAGGAAAACAAGTCTATATTTGGTTTTGGATCGCCGACGAGGGCGACGTGACAAGCCGCGTCGACGGTGAAGCGAATGTTGCAAGATTACTGCACTGTGGGCATGCCGACATGTAGGATGAGCATTATCGGATTAGAAGTCTTGAAGTCTTCTTGAGGTCTTGGAAGTCCCTCAGGTGGCGCCACCGTGCCATCATCTCTTCTGCTGATGTCACAGAAATCCCGAACGACAGCGTTTCACACTCGGGGAAAACATTAATATCTTCGAGTGTCGACCAGCTGACAGTGGGCAGGGCGACGATCCCAGTTGATGGCGAGATTAACCCCCTTCCTGTTAGGAACTGCTGCAGAAATGGGGTTAATTTTGAGGGATCATAGCTTTGTCAGTCTCATGATTTTCAATATATTCAATATGACTATGACATTGTATATGGACGCAATAAGTGCATTATGGAAATGCTCACTTAACACTTGTAGATATACTGACACACTGAATCAATGAATAAATTTGTGCAATATGTCGCAGCTGGAATATTCTACCCATACGCAACAATGCTGACATACTAAACATTGTCTGAAATTCCAAAAATATGTCTAAACACTTCTTCCAATATTTTATATATTTAATTTTAATTCACAAATTGTTATTCTGATACTTTCATTCTCAGTGTTGGCTACTTTCCTAAACGACTTTTAAACTTTATAACAAGTTAGAAAGAAGAAAAAACTTCCGAGCACAAGGTAACACTTAGGTTAGAACCGACACAAATGATCAAGAAGAGTCCCTCTCCTGGACATGGAAAACCTATTCTCTCTTCACGGCCAAACATATACTAAACACACACCAGCCATCTCAATGTCAACAGACAAGGAAACGACAATTGGGGCCATTTCTCATAGAACCAACGAATACCGTGTCATTTGTACGCAAAGATCTATTTCGTTACACACGACGAGCATACAACGTTAAAACAGATCCGGAAAACGACTACCGAAGAACTCTTGTCAAACGACGACACTCGGAAAAATTAATCCATATAAGTCGACTGATGTAGGTTGCTGTATTTCGAGAACGTGTCAACTTCTTGAAGTCTCCAGAGGAGCGATGCCGTAGATTTGTAAATTTCCTGTCAGATAACCCATAGAGGAACGTAAATCCCTTTGAAAACGTTTTTTCCAAAAACAACATATTTACATGTTTGCATATATTCATGACTACATACGTTTCAAGACGGAGACAATGCTAATATTATTCCCGGACAATCTGCATGGGTTCACACAGTCCCTAGTATGATGCTTTTGTTGAAAGTACGAAGATTAACTCAAAACATTTAGATCAAGTGGTTATTGTGTGAGCTAGGGTTCAAGGCCATGTTTTGACATTATTTCAGAGATCTTGGTCGATGCGGTGGATTAGAGGCACAGATTTCATCACTTTGGTGGCGTGCCATCCATTCTGGAAGGTCAATATTGGATCTATGCATAGGAATACCTTCTCCTTTTGAGCAGTAATTATAACACAACATACTCAGAGTTTGAATCCATCGCACCCTGAGATAATGAAACTTTTTTGAGTATGATTTCATGCTCAAGCTAAACATTTACATGGGGATTTGTGAATAAAAATTTGAGTTGAGCATGAAATCTTACTCAAAAATGTTTCATAATCTCATCTCATGGTCTGGTATCTGGCATCTTCTCTAGTTTTGAGAACCACTGCTTGTGGAGAGAAATAGGTTGCAATGTCTTTGTGGGTATTGTCATAATAACAATGTTAATTTAAACTTGATAGCTAAATTTCCAATTAAACAATAAAAACAATGTTATACATGGTTGGCAGCTGTCGATATTTGCTTAGGAAATTGGAAGAAACATTTTCTTTATTTTATTTATTTGTAATAATTTTTGTTTTATTCATTTATTTATATTTTTTTTTTTTATTCCAAAGATTATTTCGGTCAGATTGTACTTGTAGCTTGTCAGAGCAAACCTGTAAAACCTGTAAAGGTACCAAAAAAAATAGCCTAATAACTTTGTCTGGCACAGGTGTGTGCAGGTGTGTATGGTTACAGATCCGGGAAAACAGCTGGAGTAAGCAAAAAAAAAGAAGAAAAAAATCACAAAGAGAAAAATCGGAGTAGAATGTTATCAAAATTCAAAATACATTAAATACAAATAAGAACTATTTATTAAAACAATATCTACACCCACAGCAAGTCTTGGCAAACACATAACCAGAACTGCCAAATTGGGAATAGGAAAATATTCAATGTAATTCAGGACATAAATAATAAATGTGTCTAATGAGTCTTTTGACTGCGAGACTCACATTATATCCATACGACCTACATATGGGCAATTATTGGAGCAAATCTGTCTTTGTTCGCATTCAGTTCACTATTATCTTATTAAATCAATTCCTGGAGAGAAAAGTAGGTCAGGCTGACCTAATAACGAGATTGGCAGATGACGTTGATGACAGAACTTATTCTGCTGACTTTCTTGCTTTACAATTTGCTGAGTATGTGGGTCAGGCAAGGTGTTGTGTTGTATACAAAATAAATCTACCCCTGTTTGGTCTTCCGTGGCCATGTCAAATTATTTGGTGCGTCCCACACTTTACCATACTATGTCAATGGCCAAGGTCTGTTGAATTGACAACAAACTTACAAGTACTGTTGAGCATCTCCGACTGTCTACAGCATGAAAGAAACTAAAAGATGGTATGAGCAATAGTACGCAAATTACTGTTTTACGTCACAGCGGGAATCTTTCACCCATACGTGATAATAGTAACTGCTAATAGTGAACATGCAGTTTTAACGTTGCTGCGAGAATCTTTCACCCATTTGCGACAAGTATTGCTAATAAAAGATGACGATTTACAAGGTTTGTCAATACTTGAAAGAAGAACTTCACTAAAGACGACCTACTTTTCGATTTTTCTTCCAGCCTATATATTTATTTTTATAATTAGATGGTTCATATTATATATAAGGAAGTCTTGACAGTGAGGGTGATAAATCGACACGTCTTGTCAGGCCGGGTCAATGTTATAATAAGGAAGTCTTGTAAGAGTTGTTGTTATTTTAGACATACTTAGAAATGTATTATATATATATTTATAAGTATGTCTAAAATTACAGTAACCCACTCAATATCAAATTAATATAGAACATTTTTTGGGGCAAATTTATTCTGAGATCGACATATTTATGTATTAAAATTAAGAAACCCATGTAAATCTTATGTTTTACAATATATGAAGGCATGACAATGTATGTCAACCAGCAGTAAATGTGTAATAAAGATTAATAGATACCCGGTAGTCGCTACATCGATCTAAACTATACAACATTTGCTACGAATCTGTTTTTGTTTTGATATGTTTTTTGATTACAGAACACAAATGGATATTGTCATGACTCAGAATGCTCGTGGGGGCAAATTGATATATGGGTCATTCTCGCAAAAAGTAACATTTCTTGTCCAGAAGCGATGTCCAGAAAAGTATTGTCTACTTTCATTCAGAGTTTTTTTTATAATTAAGATATCCATTAGATGCACAAAAGTTGCTGCTAAAATATTATCTCT
>JAVCKZ010079494.1:0-12854 GCA_034780755.1 Lepetodrilus elevatus
AGGATTGACTGGAATATTTTTTGCGTTCATCGAGGTATGAACGTAAAAACCGATGTGCAAACTTTTGTATGAACCGCAAAAAATATTCCAGTCAATCCTTAAATGGCTTCACGCTAGGTCAATGTATTCCAATAACATTTTGCTATTTTTCATTTTCTTCATGGAAAAAAACTAAACAAAACAAACATAATTTGTATTCATCATTTTCTAAATTTCACATTTTCTTCTTTAAAAAAAAAAGCGTTTGGTATTATATAGTCTATATGGCTTGGTATTTCTGCTTTTGATGTTTTTGGATCCACCATTTTTTATATTTATTATTCCAAGCTTCTAAGTCTAGCAATAAAATCATTGTTTGCCATGGAAACACTATCCCAGCCAGACAAATACAAACAGTGATAGAAGTAAGATACATAGTGGCATGCTCATAAAACATGTAGAGCTTGGAATGGCCATCAGGTGTGTGACCAAACACTCACACACTATAGATTGTATTACAAAGTATCAGGTACATTTTGAACCATGTATATTTCATGAGTTGTCACTGGACTGGAATTTTGTATATCATTGTGTTAGACATTTTTGTCCATTAGCCGTTGTTTAAATATGCATGGCGTTGACTCTTCCAACTACATCACATCATGTCCAACACATTTTTTGAAGGTTTACATGTCATTGGGTTTATCTTCTGTATAATGTAATCAGAGAGAATAAATATTTTATTGAAATGCAGCTCATAGAAGTGAATTGTTAAATTAACCAATATATTTGGAGAGATGGTAACAACTATGGTCAACTATGAGTAACTACACTGTTGAAAAACGCCAGAGAAAATTTAACAAAATATTTAGATTTTTCAAAAGAATATCATTGTGCATTTTCCTAGTCTTTCTATGTAATCCATCTTGAGCTAATATAACTACATTCTTATATTTATTTTGGAAAGTGTCATATGTCATGCATGTAGTAAGATATTTTAGGAACTGGAGAAAAAACGCTTTTGAAGAATATTTCCACAGTGGGCCTTGACTAAGAATTGTCACTACCGATAATGAGATCAGACATTCAAGATTGTCTTGTAAGACGACCAATTATTTGGAAGATGACAGTAATGTATTTAGAATTTGTGATATTGACAGTTGTTTCTCTGGACAGGTGTGTGGAGAAGACGGAATGACGCACGCCAACGAGTGCAAGTTACGTCAAGAGAACTGCGAACATAAAAGCAACATCCGTATCAGACACAAAGGCTCGTGTAGTAAGTACCGGTAGATGGCCATGCCCATATCTGGGTATACTGGGCGCAGAATAGATTGACACTGATGTTAACACGCGACTTTGAATTACTGAGGAGCATTACAATAGTTTTAAAAGATTTGACATTAAACGCTATTCTATTTATCATGTAACAGAGTGTGTAACATAAGTACCTAGCTGATTTTTAAAATTTATTTTCAGATGGTTGTGAAAATGTGAAATGTGAATACTATGCAATCTGCAACAGTGATGGGAAAAACGCTGAATGCATTTGTCCGACGTCATGTATAGATGTAAGTGCAGAGAGTTCAGATATTATTTCTGTATTTTTTTTATATCTTTTAGGAAATATGATGACTTTTAATCTATTAATTTTCATTACTTTTTATCAGTCTATTGAGGGATTGAAGGACATTTAAGTTATTTATTATAAATTGTAATTTAAAATGTTGACACTGATGTAATTTTTTATATCTTTAATGAAATATGATAACTTTTAAGCTATTAATTCCTTCCTTTTTGTGGATTGATAGACAGACATTTATTATTTATTATATATTTTAATTTGAAATATTGACACTGATGACATTACTTGTGTCCAGAGCGACTACCCAGTGTGTGGGAGTGACGGCCGCACATACCAGAATGAATGTGAACTCAAAGTGGCATCCTGTCGCTACCGCAACTTCATCTCTGTGGCGTCTATTGGACCCTGTGGTAAGAACCCTACCTTCCTTGGCTGCTTCAACTGTGATTGACTTCAATGTAAAGCTTGATGTTGGAAATTTACAAAACACACCTCTTTAGTCTTTACAACATTGAATATACTGACATTTCTCAGACTGATGTATTTTACAATATGGACATGTTTTCTTTTTAATGGACATTTTTTAAGTATTGTTTAATTAGAGTTTATTAAAGACATTACCCACCATTTCACTAAAATTTGCATAAAACTTTCCATTACCCTTTGCACAAATATTACCACTGAATTGTCTTTATTTTTAACAAGAATTAAACTTGCATGAAATTATTTGAAAACGAATTACATCAATTCTGCTTCTCTGCAACAGACCAGTGCCGAGACACCACATGTAGATTTGGCGCCAAGTGTGAGAACGGCCACTGTGTCTGTCCCATCCTGTGTCCAACCATCCACGAGCCAATCTGTGCCAGCAATGGCAAGACGTACTCCAACGAGTGCGACATGCGGCGCGAGGCGTGCTCTCAGAGCAAGGAGTTGGAGGTGGACCACAGTGGGGAATGTGACGTCATCAACACGGGGTCGGGGTCTGGAGGTTCGTTGTCATCTGTCGTGTCTGTGCTGTTCTCGATGTTGTCTCGGGTTTATGGAAATACATGTCATCATATTAAAATAATTCTCCAATTTTGTCATTTAATAAAAAATACTTTCGAAACTAAAAAGCATTTCTCCAATTTTATCATTTTCTTTTTCAAAAAGTACTTTAGAACTTAGAAATTGTACTTTAAAATATGCACAATATATAACATTGTTAATTAGGCTTAATATATTGATGTGCACATTTAAATATAATTAAAAGCATTAATTAACAATACAGTATAATGTAAAGTGAGCTGCTGATTGTGTCGATTACTTTTCCTAAATTCTGGGGGCATTTTGAAACCATTAACTCTTTCAATGTTGGTGGCAACCGGAGATGCCATAAAGAACAGTTTCTGTACCTCATCCAGCAGAGAAAGGGTTAATGATAAAATAAATGACAATACAATAAATGCATGTATTTCCAGAACCCTCTCAGTTTTGTTGGTTTGTGTTCTCGTAGGATTTCTGTTGTTTTCGTAACATGGAATGTGTATATCTTTCGGTACATTTATTTCTTCTGTAGCCTGTACATTGACAGCATGGTTATTGTCCACCTTGATTTGACAGGCAGAACTGTTGGCTTGGATAGACTTACATCAGGGAGTGGTCTTGCACTCCATTGATAACCAATCTTGTTCTCATTTGCCAACTCCCATATTTCTTCTCGTGTTTCTGAATGCTGCAGTGAGGAGTCATAGGGTAAGGCAGTGATTGTTTTGACATGTTGCATGACCATGTGACTTGTTTTAATAAGACTTGGAGGGATCTGGTGGAACCATGGAGAAGTGTGACGACTCCACGTGTAACTACGGCGGAGTGTGCACCGAGGCAGTGGACGGAATGTTCTCCTGTGAATGTAACTTCAACTGCCCCGCTATTAGGTACAGTATGTCCTTCTATTTCATCATTACTTCCACTAAAAGAACCGTCAAGGTATCTGTGGGATGTTTTGCTGTGTAGAGCTTATGTTAAAGAACCATGGTCTGGCAGTGTTGAGATTTCCTTGGATTTCTTGGTATAAAGATACAGGATCATCGTCACAGTATTTCAAAATTGAAATGATGATCGTATATGACGGTCTTTTCAAGAATCCTTTGAGATTTATTGACCCTGAAAAAAGTACATGTAGGTCAAAGGTAATTTGTTCTATAACATTTTTAGAAATAGACCACTGAAATCTTGATTAATACCAAAGTATCAGAGAAGATCAGATTGAAAGCTTATATGTATTAATTTAACATTATCATAAAACTGGATTACTGGATTACTGGATACAGTATTTTTATCAATTATTGATCACTGGGAAAACATATACAGCCCTTATATCATCAGATTATAAAACGAGCAAACTAATGCATACTAATGTCCTTGGCTTTTTGTACGTGTTTTTGGTGAGCGGTGACTTTAATGACCTGTCACAGTCCGCTGTCATATAACGTGGAGATAGATTATTTTGGTAACTGATGTGTCAGCTTCTGCCCGGATCTCAACACTATCTATCATGCATGTGATCAAATCAATAGTCAATGTCACCAGTAATGAAAAGTAAATGAAACTTTAATTTGGCTTCCATGGATTTTGGCGTTACTGTCCACTTGAGATTTGACATCAATGTCCAGGGTAGATTTAGTCATCATCGACCCATGGTAAAATATAATGGTAAAATATTGCTTCCTACTAGGGGATGGGGTCAGGTATTATTCGAAGGAAGAATGGGTGGGGTTCACAGTCATCTCTGTTCCTTGGGGGTGAGGTACACATGGATCACTTTTCCTTGAACAGAATTAATTCAGATGATGGTCTTTGTATCTTCACCCTCATCTGAATTAATTGTGTTCAAGGAAAAGTATTCTCTGCCAATGGATTTATTTCAAAGTTGTCAGCTTTTGATATGATCTATTTAGATCAGCTTTGACAAATCTATACGATAGTTGATAGGATTTATGGTTTTATAGTTGGAATTATTACTATGTTGCATCACATTCAGTCTGATGATGCCCACCCAGATCCATGGGCATGTCCTACCTTCCAGGAGATCAGTGTACATCATTGCTCTGTGTAGTTGATCCCTACTGGACTGTATTGTCAGGTTCAGTATGTCTGTGTACATCATTGCTCTGTGTAGCTGATCCCTACTGGACTGTATTGTCAGGTTCATGGTGTGCGGGTCGGACGGCAAGATGTACCCCAGCGAGTGTCAGCTGAAGTACGAGTCGTGTCGTCTCCAGGAAGCCATTGCCATCCAGAGCATTGACAACTGTGACGGTGAGTGTCCACTTTCAGCCAAAGACTTCCCACTTCTGAATAACATTCAGAGAAAAACACTGGTTTAGAATAAACTCTCTTAACCTTTCTTTGTCACGTATGAGTGAAAGATTCCCACTGTGACATAAAACAATAACTCACTCACTCACTCTTAACCTTTCAATTGGAGCCAACTTTATGCAACCTTTTCTCAGGAACAGTTTTTCAATGTAAGAAATCACAAACACATTTATTTTAAAAGAACTTATATGATGTAATTTGTATAATGTTCAAGGAGTCTTCAGAATTCCATGTTCAGCACATTAACTTCCTTGTCTTGTCCTTGCACAGACGTGAGTCCTGAGGAGCCGTGTGACGGCAGCACGCCTATGAGCAGCCCCACCACGGGGGAGGAATACGACTGCAGTGCTGTCACGCTGTGTCCTGCCGGCAGCTACTGCCACCGCGGCGTCGGCTTCGCCAAGTGCTGCAAAGAAGGTAATCATAGTTGTCTCCCCTGTCCTCAGATTCATCAGCTTACCAGTTATCTCCCCTGTCCTTAGATTGTTGGCTTACCAGCCGTCACCCATGTCCATAGATTGGCCGTATTCCTCAAATACAACATACTCCGGTGATCATAGTTGTCTCCCCTGTCCTCAGATTCATCAGCTTACCAGTTGTCTCCCCTGTCCTTAGATTGTTGGCTTACCAGCCGTCTCCCCTGTCCATAGATTGGCTGTATTCCTCAAATACAACGTACTCCGGACAATTACCAGTCCTCAGCGTAATTTTTACCTACTCAGTTAAGATGAGTACAAATTAAAAAATATAAATTTATTGTATATTGAGCTAAGTAAAAAGTGTTCTGCGGGTGACAACTTTATAGTCGGCTATAAATGATAAAGTAGACCCATATAGATGAGAAAAATGTCAACAGAAATGTATGGTTAGCAAGTGGAAAAGCTTGACAGACATTTTGAGGGTGTGTGGATTCACAATCAGACAATTTTAAGTAGATATTCACATTTCACTATTTTGACTAATGTAAACTATCAGTATGTGGTATAACAAAATAAATACATTTTGTAAATGTAATTAAATCCTGTGAACTATACCTGATAACTACAGTACACTGTATTTGTTTCAGAACAAAGTATCCTACGATGTGCGGACAGCCGTCATGGCTGCTGCTCAGATGGTCAGACAGCGTCTCCTGGACCTAGGGGGGCTGGTTGCCCAGGTAACAGATATATGGACAACTCTGCTATGGACATTGTCCATAAATTAAAATTTACAACCACAACTTCTTTGCTGTACACAACGTTCTCTTCCTATTGCTGTTTTTAACTCAGCTGATACTGTCGGAAAGTTTAGCTGTGACAAACCATCTGTGTTCTATTTCACTTATTTGTATTGAATTAAATATACATGTGTTCATTTAGGTAATAGTGCAGAAACTCTTTTAAACCTATTACGGTTTTTATACTGTTAATGTACATTATATACAATCTTTTATCATGAATTTTCAAATAGAAAATCAAATAATAGCATCCGCACATCGAAACAGGCTTTAATTCCTAATTTCAGTTTCACAGATGTCTAAAATATCAAATTATCTTCTTTATTTCCAAATAGTTATTGAGTGGATGAAAATTGACAAGTACCTAGTTCACAGACCCATCCAGAAGCTGTCATAATCAATTTCAGATGGCTGTCATGTCATATTAGCGCGACTTTATTTAACGCTGGTGCTTACTTCTGCACATTACCATAGTGAAAAAAAAAAAAATTATGTTGGTGTTTTCAAAATTCGCTTTATTCACCAGAATTGTCAGCTGCAGCTGTCAGTTAATGCGGCATCAGGGAATATCCTTTGAGCAAATTAACTATGTTATGTCCTCTTTCACTGCCACCACTCACGTTCCACGGAAATACCGTAGCGCTACGAGAGTCGTAACTTCACATACATGTACTGGAGTTAATTACGACTGTCGTACTTTGGTAATTCCGTGGAACGTGACCTTGATTCTCTTGTTTAGAAAATCAATTATTGTAGAATTTTTAATGAAGAAATAGTTTTGTCTTCTATTTAATGCAACAAAGGATGCGGGTATACTAGATCTCGTGTCAACTTACCAAGGTTTGATTGACAGTAGATGTTCCTGTGTGAGACTAGCTTTGGTATTGAGACTTTTCACAGCAGTCCTTGATCTGTGATTGTCAGTGTGTTATGAATCTCAGCGTGGCATCACAGATTATAAGCCAACATACCCTGCCTGTCATTTGCATGTACGTGTATGTTTTATTACATGTCTGTTGGTTCATATTTGTTATATAGTTAGTTGTTTGATGTATGTGAGATTGTTAATTACAATAGTAATTTTTCATTATTTTTTTAAATATCATGAATAGATACAATATATGTATTTGGTTATGATAATAATGTGATATTTGTAATGATTACTGTTTAAATATATAAATTCTTAACAATATAATTTAGAATTATTATTGTTGCATAAGAGCACTACATAACGATGATGGCATGCTCTACAAATGCATATATTATTATTATTATTATATTATTGTTGTAATGCAACAATTCAGTCACTTAATATTACATAATAATGATCTTTATAAACGTACAATATTTTTTTATGGACATATACAATGTTCAAATTTATGGACATGTTGCATATATTTTTGTTGTTCTGTCCTCCAGAGTACTGCCATTGTAACGCACTGGGTTCCTACCACACGGACTGCAACCCTATGACCCGCCAGTGCACGTGTAAGCCCGGTGTGGGAGGACTGCGATGTGACCGGTGTGAACCAGGCTCCTGGGGACTGCACAAGATTGCAGAGAAAGGAAATGTAGGATGCATACGTGAGTCTCGTCATGAACATCTCTCTCTACTCCTGTGTCAGTCAGAGCGTTAGACCTGCCACTCAACTCTTGAACTCTACATGCACTTGGAGAATATCCCTCCAGATACGGGTTGATTACGGAAAATACGTCCCTGGTGAAATTAAGTATCGGACTGCAAGGCTTTAATGGGTTAATTTTTTTCACTTTAATTAATTTTTCACTTTAGGGAAAAACTGAACAAGTATTGCTTCAGGGACAATTTAATAATGATTATGTGAATTGCTAAGATCATTAACTATAATCTATTTTAATTATGTATTTACTCGAACAAAGTGCACTGAAATTAGCTCTATTGTTTATCGGCAAAATGACCTGTAGCTGGATATTGCACCATTTAAATTAAAACAATGACAGTTTGACACTTACTTCACCCAGTAGGGCAAGGGTTATGAGGTAGGATAAGATGAAATTGTAAATGCAAACTTTCGTACACCTGAAGCGCATCAGCTCAGATTAGATACTCCCCAGGGAGTTGAGAGGAACAGTAAGTGCACACAGCTATCTGACTGTATGCAGTGGCTGCTTCAAGATGCAGTTTAACTGAAAATGCACTGTAGATTTGGAGCTCAATTGACATATGTACTATTTGGCCATGATCTTGAACAACCATTTATTACCGAGATTATCAGACCTGATGTGAATGCTTTCTTGTTCCTGGCAGCGTGTAACTGCAACATCTACGGGTCGACACGTGACGACTGCGATCAGATGACTGGGAGGTGTATCTGCCGCCCGAACATCAACGGCATGAAGTGCAACTTGTGTCCCGACAGGAAGTTGCTCGGCCCTCTGGGATGTGAAGGTAAGTCTTGCTAGAACTAGATAGGATAACTTACAAGATCTTGTGGGTTTCATGACGGCCTCCTAAAGTTAGCAGCTCCTAAAGTTATGATCCAGATCAGATTATCACCTCCTAAGTTAGATGCCAATTTAAGAAGGGATATGACTTGTGACATGGTCGGAAAACACTTTAGGAGGTGATAACTCGGGTAGGAGTTCCTAACTAGTTAGGACACTGTCGTGAAATGGGGACCAGATGTGTATTATAGGACAGAGTATGTCACTTTGGTAGATATACAGCCTATTTGTCGTGTTCCACTGGTGAATGTTTCCAAACCCCAAAATTCCGAAACTTTTTGGTACAATTTCATGCTCAACTCCAAGTTTTGTTGCTATGGTGATTTACTTTCTCCACACAGACCGCCCTCTACCCAAGTCATGTGCGGAGCTCGACTGTAAGTTCGGGTCGACCTGCCAGGACCACAATGGCCGTCTGGAGTGCATGTGTGACCACTCGTGTGAGGAGTACGACACGCGTGACGAGACCGTGTGTGGCACCGACGGCAAAAACTACGGCTCCGAATGTCAGCTCCGAATGTTCGCCTGTCGCCTACAACAACACATAGATGTGCAGTACTATGGCCCATGCAGAGGTAGGAACATGTTACACATTTACAGATCTGAATATGAATGTCAGATATTTATACCATAATTCTCCAGGTAAAAATAATTAAACATTATCAGACACCAGTAATAACATGTCTCGTGTTTCCACAGCGGCGCCCTCGACGCGCACCACCACCCCCATGCCGTCCACCACGCGGTCCCGGAAGACCACGCGGCACATCACGGGTCCGATCCCGCCCCTGGAGGAGGAAGAGATGCACACCCTGGAGACCAAGAACCAACCCACGCCAGAAGTAGACATGACCTCCTGTGGTAAGACAGTAGTAATAATAATAGAAATAGTAATAATAAATAATAATAATAATAATAGTAGTAGTAGTCATAGTAGTAGTAGTAATAATAATAATAATAATAAATAATAACAATAATAATAATAGCAATAATAAATAATAATAATAATAGTAGTAGTAGTCATAGTAGTAGTAATAATAATAATAATAATAATAATAATAATAATAATAATAATAATAATAACAAATCTCTCCAATTAATATATGTTATAATGCTCAGTATCAATATCTCAAATATTTTCATTTATAAATTGGAAAAATGATCACATTTGTTTTTAGTAGTATGTGCAGTATTATTACTATTCTACTTATGTTTGTTTCAGGTCAGATGGGCAAGATTGATGACCTCTGCTTGGAGGACACAGATTGTTGTGTTAACAGCAGTCGATGTCGACTTGGACTTTGTACCTGTCTCGTAGGCTGGGTTCCATCTATTGACAACAGACAATGCATAGGTATAACTTACACAGAATACTAATATATATACAATACATGGAAACCAATCAGAATTGTGGCTTTGACCTCTTGTATTTACTTTCAATAGACTAGTTCATGGGCCATGTTCCCAAAACTGTCATGCACATACCGACATCGTTAAACGCTCATGGAAGAAATTTTGATGATCCCAAAAGGGGAAAGTTGTTTTCCATTTCACTACATGACTCTTCCACAGAGCGATCATAGCACTATGAGTCATATACTAGTATATGACTTTATGACTATCTTAGCACTATGATCGTTCTGTGGAATGGGGGCCAGAACTGTATTCCTCGACTGTCGTACTTCCAGAGGTTCTCAGTCAGCCGTCCGAGCCGCTGACGCCGGTGGAGAACGCCTGTATCCACTCTCCGTGTGAGAACAACGGCGTGTGTGAGCTGGACGTGTCGCTGGGCTACAGATGTGTGTGTCCGCTGGGCAAGACTGGGCCGCTGTGTCAAGAAGGTGAGCACAAGAGTTCACATGTGCTGCGTAGCACTATATACATGGATAATCATAGTCGTCATCATCATCATCATCATCACCACCAGCATCATCATCATCATCATAACAGTTCCTCCTCATACATGCTAGACCTGATTGCCAATTCTTGAATATTGCTGTACTAACTTTCCTTGGCATCATTATCTCTGGCTCTGTTTTCTCCTAACTTTCTTGACCATCTTTTTCTAAAAGTTCATTTATCCATATTCCATAAGCATCATTGGTTTCTGTTTTGATACTTACTTCTAAAACACACTGAACAGTCGCTCACAATTCCCCCAGGTATAGCCATTTAATCAAATTTCCGCTTTCCTGCCTATGTCAGAAAATATTTCTCCATTTTCCATAAACATGGTTTCATTCTATCGATGTTTTTCTTCTTCACAGACAATGCATTTGAAATCCCGTCATTCAGTGGAAAGTCGTACCTGAAAGTTCCGCGGATCCGGAAAGCCAACAAGAACCTCAACCTGGAGATCGTGTTCCAGACTCTGAATAAGGACGGAATCCTGCTGTTCAACTCCCAGAGTCAGGACGGATCCGGAGACTTCATCTCTCTGGCAGTCAAGGATGGATACGTGGAATTCAGGTCAGCCTTTCAACAATTACCTATTTCCCCTGATAGTAACCACAGGAATAAAATGGAATATTAAAATGTGATTTTCTGAAATATATAAAGCATGACAATGTTTTCCCCTACAATAAAATATTTATGTTCTATGAGAATTTTATTAACAATATTTAACCTGTAGTATTCTAAAATTTGCATTTCAATTTTCAAATTATTATTACAATTACAATTATCAAAACAATAGTATACAGTAAACGATTTATAAAGTAACCATGCAAAATGTTACCTTGAACCTTGCAAGAATATATAGTTAGGTCACCTTATGAAATATGACCTTGAACATTGCCAGATATGACCTTGGTGGTGGCGCGTCGACTGTACGCAGCAAGGTTCCCGTGACCTTGAGAACGTCTCACCGAGTGGTTGTCAAACGTATGGATGAGAACGCGGTCCTGATCTTCGACAATGAGGATCCGGTGATGGGATCCAGCGTGCACACACATACGTCTCTCAACCTGCGCGATCCTCTGTATGTGGGATACGTACCTGGCGTGTCTGTCGAGTAAGTAGTTGTCTCATCATGGCGTTCTAGCTTGAGGACTGAAGAATATCTCTTATCTGTGTTACATGGTGGCATTAATAAACCATCTGAAGTAAATATTGAACATTTTGTTAATATTTAATC
Source organism: Lepetodrilus elevatus (assembly GCA_034780755.1). Classification (NCBI taxonomy): domain Eukaryota; kingdom Metazoa; phylum Mollusca; class Gastropoda; order Lepetellida; family Lepetodrilidae; genus Lepetodrilus; species Lepetodrilus elevatus. The sequence goes on from JAVCKZ010079494.1 coordinate 11,767, forward strand.
ATGTTAAATTACTTGATATGCTATGGGAGGTATGTTGCCACATATATTAGTGAAGTGATGATCAGGAATTCTAAGGGATGGATGATAAGGGGGTGGATGGTGCAGTGATATGTCATCTGACTTCAGAACAAAACGTCCTGACACGTCTGCTATATCTGTCCACAGCGTGTACGAGCGTATCGGCGTCAGTCTGGGTCTGGTCGGCTGTATCCACGTCCTGAAGGCCGGCAACGAGGACAACCAGAGAGAATACAACCTGCAGTACCCCGACAGGAACACCGACATCGCCGACGGCGCCGACATTGGTAATATACCTGGACCAACTCAACCACCTCAACATTGCATCAACATTGTACATTAATGTTATCCTGAATACCATACCTCAGTCACTGCCTCTACTGTTCTGACATCAGTTAGATGGAGGAACTGTTTCACTTCCTACAAGCAGGGACGCACTATACAAGCACTATACAAATAATATCTAGATTACGATTCCTCATTGATTCCTGAATAAAATATGTTTAAATCACTTCCAAGTACAACCTTCCACGAAATGTAGAGATAATGTATTGGAAGGGAAACGTTACTCAGAGTGTATTTGTGTTGTGGTTGGCAGGTGAGTGTGGGAACAACCCGTGCAAGTCCATGCCGTGTCTGAATGAAGGGACGTGTATCATGAAGGACCAGGAGAACTACCAGTGTCTGTGTCGGGACGGATACACAGGTGAGATCTCCTTCCAGGTCCTGCTCTCACCATAGCATCGTGTTAGACCTTCATATCTCACCATAGCATCTTGTTAGATCTTTGTATTTCACCATACATCTTGTTAGACCTTCGTATCTCACCGTAGCATCTTGTTAGACCTTCGTATCTCACCGTAGCATCGTGTTAGACCTTCATATCTCACCATAGCATCTTGTTAGACCTTCGTATCTCACCATAGCATCTTGTTAGACCTTCGTATCTCACCATAGCATCTTGTTAGACCTTCGTATCTCACCGTAGTATCGTGTTAGACCTTCGTATCTCACCATAGCATCTTGTTAGACCTTCGTATCTCACCATAGCATCTTGTTAGACCTTCGTA